>CAUYQV010122646.1:0-31862 GCA_963574575.1 Galagoides demidoff | reverse complement strand
ATTTTTTTTTTTTTGAGACAGAGCCTCAAGCTGTCCCCCTGGGTAGAGTGCCGTGGCATCTCAGCTCACAGCAACCTCCCACTCCTGGGCTCAAGCGAGTCTCCTGCCTCAGCCTCCCAAGTAGCTGGGACCACAGGCGCCTGCCACAACGCCTGGCTATTTTTTGGTTGCAGCCGTCATTGTTGTTTGGCGGACCCGGGTCAGATTCGAACCCGCCACCTTGGGTGTACGTGGCTGACGCCTTAGCAGTAAAGCAAGATGTTAATGTTTTAGGGTGATTAACCTTCCCAGTTTGACTGGGAGAGGGGTTTCTTGGGATGGGAATTTCCATTGCTAAAACTGGGACAGTCTGGGCAAACTGGGGCAATTGGTCAACCCACGTTGGGGGAAACTGGGTTAGAGGTATATGGGAATTATGTGTTATCTTTGTAACTTTTTTAATGAATCTAAAAGTATTCCAAAATAAAAAAAATTTAAAAATAATGAGATAAATTAAAAAGAAAACAAGTTAGGGACAGCTGATTGATAATGGGACAAGAGAAGTTCCATCTATTGAAAACATTGACTGAAGTTCTACTATGCGCAGAGTTTTCTCTTGTCTCACTTTCAAGTGCTCAAAACAGGTAAGTGCGAATACACAACTGCTTTTCTTTCTACTATCTTGCTGTTTTATTTCTAGAGATAAATGTGTTTGTGAATAACTCTGGGTTTATTCATTTGTTCTTTTCATGCATTTATTTTAGCGTATGTGGAATAAACTTTGATTCATACCCTCAAATAAACCTGAAACAATAGAAAAGAAAACTTTGAAAAGTTTCTAATTCTTTCCATTACACTGTGTCACCCATAGATTTTATCTACTTCTGAAATAGTAATTTCTAAGCTTTTATTCATATGCTTTAATCTCCTCCTTTTTTTTTGAGACAGAGCCTCAAGCTATCCCCCTGGGTAGAGTGCTATGGCATCACAGTTCACAGCAACCTCCAACTCCTGGGCTCAAGCGAGTCTCCTGCCTCCACCTCCCAAGTAGCTGGGACCACAGGTGCCCGCCACAATGCCTGGCTATTTTTTGGTTGCAGCCATCATTGTTGTTTGGCGGACCTGGGCTGGATTTGAACCCGCCACCTTATGTGTATGTGGCTGGCGCCTTAGTCACTTGAGCCACAGGCACTGAGCCACTTTTATCTCCTTTTTAAAAAAGTTTCCATAATTAAATAGTCTATGTCCATGTAGGTACAGTGGCCTGTACTGTCCTCTATGCTATTCTCATAGTTCACTTTTGGTATTCTACTAAGTTGGGATTTTTTTAAGTAAAAGTTCTATTTTTTTCTCACATTAAAAAAATGGAAGTCTAATAAAATTCACTCTTTTTAAGTACACAGTTCTATGAATTCTGACTACTCTAATAGATTTGTACTGTTGTAATTCAAATATTTTGTCTTGAATGTTACCAGATGTTTGAATTAATCAATAAAGAGAAAATAACTTGGCTTGGTGCCCGTGGCTCAAGTGGCTAAGGCGCCAGCCACATACACCTAAGGTGGCAGGTTCGAATCCAACCTGGGCCCGCCAAACAACAATGATGGCTGCAACCAGAAAATAGCTGGGCATTGTGGTAGGTGCCTGTGGTCCCAGCTACTTGGGAGGCTGAGGCAGGAGACTCCCTTGAGCCCAGGAGTTGGAGGTTGCTGTGAGCTGTGATGCCAAAGGACTCTACTCAGAGCAACAGCTAGAGGCTCTGTCTCAAAAAAAAAAAAAAAAAAAAGAGAAAGTAACTTGAAATACTTTCTTTTTTTCTGGGCTAGAGTATCATGGCCTTAGCCTAGCTCAAAGTAATCCCAAACTCCTGGGCTCAAGCAATACTCCTGCCTTGGAGCTGGGGTCTCACTATTGCTCAGGCTGTTCTTGAACTTCTGACATTA
Organism: Galagoides demidoff; assembly: GCA_963574575.1. Classification (NCBI taxonomy): domain Eukaryota; kingdom Metazoa; phylum Chordata; class Mammalia; order Primates; family Galagidae; genus Galagoides; species Galagoides demidoff. Next base: position 29,940 of record CAUYQV010122646.1, on the reverse strand, counting down.
AGCAATCCTCTTGATTCAGCCTCCCAGGGTGCTGGAATTACAGGTGTGAGCCACTGCTCTCTCTCTCTCTCTTTTTTTAAGACTAGTCAAGTTCATTAGTGGCAAGTGGGGAAGAGTAAAACAAGTAGTTTGCTCTGTTAATGAGTATAAATGATCAACTAAGATGTCTCACTACGTTAAGATTAGCCAAAACGGCTTGGCGCCTGTGGCTCAATCGGCTAAGGCGCCAGCACGTACACCTAAGGTGGCGGGTTCGAATCCCCAGCCCGGGCCGCCAAACAACAATGACGGCTGCAACCAAAAAATGGCCGGGGATTGTGGCGGGCGCCTGTGGTCCCAGCTACTTGGGAAGTGGAGGCAAGAGACTTGCTTGGAGGTTGCTATGAACTGTGATGCCATGGCACTCTACCCAGGGGGATAGCTTGAGGCTCCGTCTCAAAAAAAAAAAAGATTAGCCAAAACACTTTATCTGTGACTATGTCTCTGTCAGTTATAAGTAAAACTCTCACTAAATTATTATTCATTCACCAAATATCCCTTTTCTTCTGAGCATGAGATTCAGAAGTATTACATTTAATATAATGAGAAGGCATTGGTAAATTTTATAGGACATCAACAATTTTGAAAATATTTCAGAGTTATGCTTTAATTTAAAAATACTCAGCATGAATTCACATCTTATCCGCCTCAGTGATGTAAAATAACTTCTGGTTCTAATAACAAATACCAGCCAAAGGAAGCCATGAACCAATTACATGGAATTTAGGATCAAGTACCATGAAAAAAATACTACATAAACACCTAGTCTAGAAGTCAGGGGACTTTGGTACAGGGATGAACTACTTAAGTAGATTAAACATTGACTTTGATATCAAAGTGTGGAATGGATGGATTACAAAGCTTCGGGGATCAACATTAAGACCAATTTCATTCATTTTATATGTCAATAACTTGGAAGAAGGAACATGCTTGTAAGCTTGTTGTACAAAACTAGAGGGAGGGTCAGTCAATACAAAGAAGGAATGAAATGACTTGAGTAGACTAGGAACATAAGCAGATAAGTGATTTATTCAATTCAGTGTGCAGAAATATTAAGTAGAAAGATTATCTCACAGTGAAGTGAAATCAGAATGTTCAAAATAGAGTAAAAAAGATAAAACTCGGGAGATGAATAAATAAGCATGCTAGAAACAAATTAATTCCAACACGATGAATAAGACAGGAATGTTGACTATAGAATTTAAAGAAATAACATTTTTGATATACTAGACAAGAAAATAACTTACTGATATACATATAGTTAGAACAAAAATGAAGTTATTTGGGCAGCACCTGTGGCTCAAAAGGGTAGGGTGCTGGCTCCATATGCCAGAGGTGGCGGGTTCAAACCCAGCCCCTGGCCAAAAAGTGAAAAATAAATAAATAAAATAAAATAAAAATGAAGTTATTTGTTGTAAAGGGTGATGAAAATCTTAAGTTATGGGTATCTATTCATTCCAGAAATCTCTTAAGTTAGGTGACTTCATGACTTCATTTTTCATTTATTATGTTTTATAATTTACATATACATTGCATATATATATGTTTTTTGAGACAGAGTTTCACTTTGTCACCTCGGTAGAGTGCTGTGGCATCATAGCTCATAGTAACTTTAAACTCCTGGGCTCAAGCCATCGTCTTTCCTCAGCTTCCCGAGTAGCTGGGACTACTGGTGCCTGCCACAACACCCGGCTATTTTTAGAGACAGGGTTGAGCTCTGGCTCAGGCTGGTCTCGGAACTCATGATCTCAGACAGTCTGCCCGCCACCGCCTCCCTGAGTGCTGGGATTTCAGGCGTGAGCCATTGCACCTGGCCTTGTAGAACTGTTTCTTTATTTCTTTCATTAAACAACATGCCTCTTTTGATAAAGTATAAAAATCTCACATTTTTCTTTCATATTCTCACTTCAAATAGGTTCAATGTCATAGCTTAAAAAAAAAAATCCCCACGGGATAAAGAGCTATTTTGTTTACAAACTATACCTCTCCCTTTCCTTGAAAATCACTACTTGAGAACCACAGAAGAGTAAGATATGCTTGTGCACAAAGTGCTTATGGTTTAAATTGTGGTGACAATGCTAGATCATGAATTAAGTGTAGTTCTAAGGGATATATCCTAAGGGTAATGGAAAGTTAAAGGTGAGGGAATGACCAAAACTGGAAAAAATGGCTGTATGGAAAGAGAAGGTTAAGATAAGAACTGAGAATCAAGGTCAGGGCGAAGTGGCTCACACCTGTAATCCCAGCACTCTGCCAGGTCAAGGTTGGTGGATGGCTTGAGCTCAGGAGTACAACACCAGCCTGAGCAAGAGTGAGACCCCATCTCTAAAAAATAGCCGGGTGTTGTGGCAGGTGCCTGTAGTCCCAGCTACTCGGGTGGCTGAGGCACGTGGATGGCTGAAACCCAGGAGTTTGAGGTCTCTGTGAGTTGTGACGGTGCCATACTCTACCCAGGGCAACAAAGTGAAACTCAAAAAACAACTGAGAATAAAAATTTAAAGTCTCGTTAGAATTTGCACGGGCAAAGAGGATGAGGAAAAAAAATCCTTTTGGCAGAGAGTGAGTCAATTCTCATGGGTAAGGATTACTACCTAAGTGACCATGAAGAGTTAGGAGGGATACATTTGGGACTCACCAAAATTTTTTGAGCCAAGTAAAGGAAGCTTAATGTATACGTAGAGTAGAAAGGAACAAGAAAGTCTGGAGTCCTGTCTAGGGCTGCAGAAGTTGGCCAGGGCAAAGCACGTTTGTTCCTTTCCAGGTGCTAACTGCCCCACCCCAGGGCTTTCTGAAGTCAGAGGGCAGTCCTTTCACAGTGCATCTGGTCTATTTTAAACTTTGTATCTTTTTGTCTATTATCTGAATCTTTTGCTTCTTAAGTGGATTATCTGCTTCTTGAGAGGAGAAAAACTATGCAGCCTCTTGCAGATCAGGGTTCCTTTTGTGATTTCAGCAGACAGGTAGCTGGGAGAGACTGCAGGGAAACTTGTCAGCACCTGGTAAGCGGCTACCTAAGGGAGAGGGAAGGGAGGAAATGTGTCAGAGGCTTCTGAGGAAGTGATGGCATTGCTGTCACAAGGAAGCCTCAGAGGCAGGTGCAGCTGGTTCTGTACAAAAAGTTATGACTTCAGCTTTGAACCTTCTGAGTTTGAGGCAAAAGTGAGACATTCAAGAGGAATTTACAGCGCTTAAGGGTATGGAACAAACAGGAACTCCAGTGACAGGAGACAACTAAAGATAAGATTTGGGAGAGTTTACAGGCGAGGGCTGAAGTTGCAGAATGTTAAATTTCTAGGCCATGAGCTTCTAAAGAAAAGCTCAAGGAATCAAAAACCGAGCTGGGAGTAATGTTCAGATTTAGGGGCTGGAAGGAGTGAAAAAAATCTCTAAAGTTGCACTGTCCAATGTGACAGCCACTCGCTACCTCTGGCCAATTTTAAATTTACACTAATTAAAATGAAGTAAAATTAAACATTTCAGTTCCTCAGTCACATTAACCATATTTCAAGTTCTTCATGGCCACATGTGGTTAATGGCTACTGTAAGGGACAGTACAAACAGAACATTAACATCAGCACAGTTTTTTTTTTTTTTTAATGGGACAGCATGCAAAGGTACAGAGAAATATTCATTTGAGAGAAAACCAAAAACCAGATGATGTATTAAGGGAGCAGAGAGTTTTAAGGAGGAAATGTTTACCATATCCAGTGCTGATATTGTGTGTAGACTTCAATTAGAAAGGCAGGAGAAGAGAGTAAGTTATTGGGATCTTAGACAGAAATGGAGGGAAAGAGAGAAGACAATAGCTAGAGACCATAGAAGGAGGCAATATATGGAAGTTTTCCTTTTGATTTTTGTTTGTTTGAGACAGAGTCTCCCTTCATCACCTGGGCTAGAGGTAGTGTGTCATTATAGCTCATATGCCTGGGCCTGACCGATCCTCCTGCCTCAGCCTCCCAAGTGGCTGGGACTACAGGTGTAGACCATGATGCCTGGCAAATCTTTCTACTTTTTATACGGATGGGTATCTCATTCTTGCTCAGGCTGATCTCAAACAGTCCTCCTACCTTGGCCTCCCAAAGGGGTAAGATAACAAGCATGAGCCACAGTGCTTGGCCACATGGAGGGTTTTTAAAGATGGAGAGACTAGTTCATGTTTGAAGATAAATGGATGGAGGTAAGAGCCTCCAAATTCATACCTGCCTTTGCTTCTCTTTGCAGCTCTGGATTCAAACTGATGATGGTCTGTTTGCTACGTGTCTCATAGATGTCCTGCTAGCTCCTCTGACTCAGCACATCTAAGACCAGCTCATGTTCACCTATTACATACTCATTCTCTCCTTCTTTAAATCTCCTATTTCATTTCGTCAGTTACTTAGTCATATTTGAATCATTCTCTCCCTCAACTCCACCTCTTTGGTCAATCAGTTGCCTAGCAACTTTTTTATTACAGTACTTCTGTCATGTACCCATTTGTTAATTTAATTTAATTTAATTTTTTTTTTTAGTTTAAAATAATGATTATGTAGTACTTTGGGCAAACAGGGCAGTATAGAGTACATAATAATAGTACATTCAGCCTCCCTTCAGGCTGGATATGGTGGCTCATGACTGTAATCCTATCACCTTGGGAAGCTGAGGCAAGTGGATTGCTTGAGCTCATGAGTTCCAGACCAGCCTGAGCCAGAGTAAGACCCCTGTCCAGCAGGTGCCTGTAGCCCTACCTACTTGGGAGGCTGAGGCAAGAGAATCACTTGAGCCCAAGAATTTGAGGTTGCTGTGAGCTATGGTACCACAGCACTCTACCAACAGCAATAAAGTGAGACTCTGATTAAAAAAAAAAAAAGGAATAGAAAAGAAAAACTTGCAAATATAAACAAAACCTATAAGAAACTCATTCAAATCTCATTTTCTTTATACTAAAGGTAATCACTATTTTAAATTTAGCATTTATCATTCACTTGCAAGATATTATAGTTTACTACACGTTTAAATTCATATATAGTATAGAATATATATAATATGGTACATTTTCAAACTTTATACAAATATCATAGTATTTGACTGTTTATCTTTTTAGCTTTTTTCACTCAGTTTTGTTTTTGAGATTTATCCATGACAATCATGTCTGTCTTCATTCATTTTAAATTTCATATAATAAATATCCACAATTTATTATTATTATTATTATTTTTTCTTCAAGACAGAGTCTCACTATGTTGCCCTTGGTAGAGTGCCATGGAGTACAGCTCACAGCAACCTCCAATTCTTGAGCTTAAGTGATTCTCTTGCCTCAGCCTCCCAAGTAGCTGAGACTACAGGCGCCCGCCACAATGCCTGGCTATTTTTTTGTTGTAGTTGGTTAGCTGGCCTGGGCCGGGTTCAAACCCACCACCCTTAGTGTATGTTGCTGGCACTGTAACCACTATGCTACAGAAACCAAGCCATCCACAATTTATTAATTCATTGTTTATATAAATATATAATCTTTTATACATATATATGTATCTATTATAGATATATGTATATTTGTATGTACATATATAAATGTGTAAAATTGCATTTAGTTTTTACATTTACTTCAGCTCTTGGGTTAAAATGGATTGATTATATGATGTAGCATTTCAGCCATTTTAGGGGAAATTGGAAAGATTTTCTTCCTTAAAACAGGTAAGAAGTGTCTTCAATATTTCCTACAGTTTTATCCAGTCTTCTCCCAGAGTTGTCATTTTGTATTTTTTCCCCTTCTTTTACCTTCTCTAGCTAGGCTTTGGGTATGGTTGGCTCTTCTGGGATTAGTTGAAATATATAAGTCTGGTTTATATGATTAAAGGGAACAAATTCTAGTATAAGATAAAGGCCGAATCATGGAATGCAGTATGAATATAATCTGGGATAAAGGTTGTACTCATCATTTAAGTATGTCACATGTTAATGGTTATTAGTCAATTTAAAAAATATATATATATGTATATATATATTTTTTGAGACAGAACCTCAAGTTGTTGCCCTGGGTAGAGTGCTATGGCATCACAGCTCACAGCAACCTCCAACTCCTGGGCTCAAGTGACTCTTCTGCCTCCCAAGTAGTTGGGACCACAGGTACCTGCCACAATGCTTGGCTATTTTTGGTTGCAGCTATTATTGTTGTCTGGGGGGCTCAGGCTAGTTTTGAACCCGCCAGCTCAGGTGTATGTGGCTGGCGCCTTAGCCGCTTGCGCCACGGGTGCAGAGCCTAACATTCTTTTTCTAAGACAGGTTATTAACAAGGTCAAAATAAATAAACATTTTTTTTCTTGGTAAATTGCCATGACTCAGAAATCTAATGTCAGTAGACTAAGCTTCTTGTATTGACATGAAGATAACTTCATGAGTGTGGCAAGTACTCTAATTAGAAATTTTAGAATACCAAGGAATGTCAATGTCTTAGATAAAAAGAATGGAATTCCTTATGTTATAAAGATATTGGGCCTTTTGTACATAGTAATATGACTGGTGTGGAGCTTGAATGAAAATCATGGTCCAAGTCAGGTACTGTAGCTCACGCCTGTAAGTCCCAGCTACTTGGGAGGCTGAGGTGGGAGGACAGCTTGAGGCCATGCGTGTGAGAAGAGCCTGTACAGCATAAGAAGACCCCTGTCCCCTCCAAAATAAAAACAGAACAGAAAAGAAGGGTTTGGGGAAGGTGACTTTGACAGAGATGAACTAGTGTAAGGTCAAGGAAATTTTACCACACAGTATTTATCAGTTACCTTTAATTTTTTTATTCATCATGCATTTCCCCACAAGATGATTGCCTTGATAATCTTTCTGCTTACTACATGTATTAAACACCTGTAACCTGTCAGTATGGGTTAGAGCATTCAAAGTACAGGATCCCTGACACAAGGAGTCAAAGGACTTTAACACAAGGAGCTCACAGACTTGCTTTAAAAATGATTTTCCTTATAAATCTGTATCATCATCTTTATTGTTTCCTTTATTTTTTATCTACTTTTATTTTTCACATAATAGGCAGGTGAATCTTTTAAACTGATCATTTAAAAGACTTGATAGGTTGATTGGCAAGACTGAAGAATGGGGGTTTGAATCCTGTTATTTATTTCAAAGTGACACAGAGCAAGTTCCATAATCTTTACAGTTTCCTCATCTGTAAAATGATAAATCTGTAACACTTATCTCATAGGGCTGTGAGGATTAAAGAAAGATGTGAAGGACTTGGCACATAGACAAAGCTCCAAAATGTTACTTCCTCCTTTTGTTAGATTAAGAAAAAATAAGATTTTTGAGGTATATATTAGAGAAAGTAGGGAAGATAGGAAATATGAAGGGAGTTAAGAATACCTAGTTAACATAAACTAGAATGTTTCTGAAGGGTGATAGTAATCATGTAAATAGAACAAATTAAGATTTTTAGAAATCTAGGGCAGGTGAAAGCAGGGTCATAATTATGGCAATAAAGATTATGTTCATGAGATATTGATTTATATCTCAACATATAGTTACATTGAACTATACAAAATTGCCACCTTTTTAGATAAAAAAAAGTTGAATATTGACAATTTCATAAGGCCTCATTGATAAATGTTCCGGAGGGAAGAAATGCACAAGTATGGAGTGTGAACACAAAGGTCTTTCATCCTAACAATGCAGTTAACCAGGGCCGTCACTGTTTTTAATACAGAATGGCTAGGCTCTTGCAGATGAACATCAAACAATATTTAGTGGCCTCTTTTCTTTGTAGGGAAGAAAGGAGTTGAAGATGAGTGAATGATTTCATGTCAGTAGGTGTATAGAACCTTGGGGACTTTTGACCTTCATCACATTTCCAAAGGATTTAAGAAGATGTATTAAAAACAAATACAACAATTTTTAAAAAGTGAGGAAATAGAGGATAAGGAAAAACAAGGTGACATCCAGAGTACTGTGATGTGAACAGTGGCTGGCACAGAGCTTCCTCAAAGCACCTTGGAAAGGAGAAAGTGTAAATAATATCCATCATGAATAAGCAACTGTAATTTTGGATTCCTATGTAAATGTAGCAGTAGGTGCCACTGAGATGCCTTCTAGTAAGGAAATAAATATCTTCTAATTAAACTGTATTTCAAGCTTTGTCTACAGTACTAAAATACCTAGGCAAGGGTGTTCTCTTGAGAGACTATTGTCATTTCAAGCCATCTTTTTAAGATGTTCCACAATAATAACTCAAGTATGGTCCAAGAGTGTTTTCTGAACGTGACCATAGCAGTGAATGGTATTTTTGGTTTGTGTATTTTTTTTGTTGTTACATAATATTTTTACATATTTGTAGGGTACATGTGGTATTCTGATACATGCATACAACATGTAATCATCAAATCAGCATATTTAGGTTATCATTTCTTTTTTTCTTTTCTTTTTTTGAGACGGAAAAAAAAAAGCTGTCGCCCTGGGTAGAGTGCTGTGGTGTCACAGCTCACAGCAACCTCAAACTCTTGGGCTTAAGCCATCCTCTTGCCTCAGCCTCCCAAGTAGCTGGGACTACGGGCACCTACTACAACGCTTGGCTATTTAGTTATAGTTGTATGGCAGGCCTGGGCTGGATTTGAACTCGCCAGCTCTGGTGTATGTGGCTGGCGCTGTACCTGCCTAAGCTATAGGCGCTGAGCCTAGGTTATCATTTATCATTTGTTTGAAACATTACAAATCTTCTAGTTATTTTGAAATATACAAGATACTGTTTTGTTTTTTTTTTGAGACGGAGCCTCAAGCTATCACCCTGGGTAGCAGTGCTATGGCATCACAGCTCACAGCAACCTCCAACTCCTGGGCTCAAGAGAGTCTCCTGCTTCTTTTTTTTGAGACAGAGCCTCAAGCTATCCCCCTGGGTAGAGTGCCATGGCATCACAGCTCATAGCAACCTCCAACTCCTGGGCTCAAGCGAGTCTCCTGCCTTCACCTCCCAAGTAGCTGGGACCTCAGGCGCCCGCCACAACGCCCGGCCATTTTTTGGTTGCAGCCATCATTGTTGTTTGGCGGGCCGGGGTGGGGATTCGAACCCTCCACCTTAGTTGTACGTGGCTGGCACCTTAGCCGATTGAGCCACAGGCACCAAGCTGAGTCTCCTGCTTCTGCCTCCCAAGTAGCTGGGACCACAGGTGCCCGCCACAACGCCCGGCTTTTTTTTTCGGTTGCAGCCATCATTGTTGTTTGGCGGGGCGGTGTGGATTCGAACCCTCCACCTAAGGTGTATGTGGCTGGCGCCTTAGCCACTTGAGCCACAGGCGCCGAGCCTACAAGTGCTTTTTGAATGTCAGAGTGGTCCAGGTCAAAAAAACAAAACTGACAATTTCTTCATGTCATTTGTCAATTGGCATCATTGAAGAAATGAATTTAATTCCTGTGGCCAAGGACTTTGCCTCAATGGGAGTTCAACTAATACTTTGCAAAAGGGGCACGGAGATAGTGTACTTAGCCCAATAAAACACCAGAACTATCCTTTCTAGGGAAAGAGCTAGTCTCTAGCCAACATATCCAGGTAAGAACAAAAAATGGGAATAGTGTGAGTTCCTGTTCACCTCTGTTCTGCTTTTCAAGCCACCTTTCCCTATTTCTATCCCCATCAACTTATTTTCCTTTCAAAAATTAAGTGAGTTACACTGTTCAACAGTTATACTGATCAACCGTTAAAGCGATTCTTCTACTTAAATTAGACCAAAAGAATTTACTATTAGATCAACCTTATTTTTGGATCAGAATTTTGAGTCTTGTTTTTGCATGTTTGTAGTATTTTTAGGTCAATTCCCTGGAAATTTGATCTAAGAGCCAAGTAACTATGCAGTATTTCTGGTCCTGTGAGCATAAGTGGCAAGTGTTAAGTGTGCTTTGGAACTGGGATACAAACCTGCTATCTCACAAATGGATTAAGAATTTTTTACTTAGTGCACACGAAATCTAGTTTAAGTGCTTGGACTTCCCAATGTCATCCCCCGGCAAAACCTTATTTATCACACAAAATATAATAATCACAGCAATCAGAGCACTGGTTCTTGTTTGACTCAGATTTTTAATTTTTAATGAAAGAGGTTTGTGGACAGTGCTACCACGTCTTAAATTTGACCTCTTTCTTGGCAACTACACGTAAAGGTAATAGGCAGAGATGTCTCTTAGTTTGCAACACACACACATAAGACCTAAGCATTTTCCTTCAGGATGACAGCAAGATATCAAGGATGCCAAAGAGGGGAAAGGAGTGTTAACCTAACCTAATAAATAAGACTTTAAAGTACAACAAAACTGTTCCAAGATAAAAAGCTACTTCCCTGAGATTCACTACTTAAAAATGTTGCCAATTGTTCATGGGTTTTCTCAGATCTGACTCGGTGCCAAGATCAAGAAGCGGGTTGCACAACAAAAGTGATTTTCTTCTACAAAAGTATTCTGACCATAAATACTTACGCACACCACGTGTGAAATGAAATATATTTAAAGAGCCTGTTTTGGTGTCACTGGCCAGAATTAAAGCTCTGCTCCCCTGTGTGAGACGACCTGAGATTTGTTGCCTCCAGGGTACGTGAATGTGAGAGACCTTTTAGAAACTCGAGGCTAAGGGGGATGGGAAAGATATGGCTCCGACTGTGAATCTGAGAGCTGAATGTGTGTGTGAGAGAAAATCCTCCTCCAGCCTCGGAGGGGGTGTCTCCCCCAATACCAGCTCCCTCCCCCCGGGCTGGTGGGGCGGGTCTGGTTTGCTCAGCAGCAGCAGCGACCGCAGCAGCAGCCCCAGGGCTGAGCGGCGCGGCCTCCCGGCAGCGTGGGGAAGCAGCGGTTCTGAGAGCGCGAGGCCCTGGGGAGATCCGGCCGAGGCAGCCGCTGGGATGGAGGAAGCATCGAGTGGAGCCAAAGTCACCGGGGACGGATTTCCTCCCCAGCTCAGCTCCCTTACAGCTTGGCAAGGCCTGCTCCTAGTGCCTGTGAAGTGGAGGAGGCCTGCGCCTCGGGCCTGGCAGCGGCAGCGGCCGAGCGAGGCGGGCACAGCAGGGTAACCGGCTAGCCGTAGCCGCTCTCGGGAACCTACGCCGCCACGGCCGCTCATTGTCTCTCCCCTTCCACCCGGGGGGCAAACAGGAAGCGCGCCGCCTGGCCAAGCGACAGACAGGCTCCTGGACCAATGAGTACAGACTATGGAAAGTGTGGCGGCGAATGAGTGCGAAGAAGAGGGGCGGGAGTTCCGGGCGGGCTGTCACCCTCTTCCCCCCTTTTGGGCTGGAGGCTCCACCTTTTGTGTTTCCCGCACAGTCAATCAAAATAGGAAAAAAAAATCCCCGGACCGCTCCGGCCGTGTCCGCCGCCGCTTCCCGCATCCTCTCCCGCGGCCGCCGCCTTCGCTCCTCACCATGTGTAAGGCGGCGGGGAGCCCCGCCTGAGGTGCCCTAAACACACTATGACCGGTACGTAAAGCCGAGAGAGAGCAACCCTTGCTGCTGCCGCCGACCACAGCCAGCCTGGGGCCGCCGCCGCCGCCGCCGCCGCCGGTCCCGGTCCCAGCCCCGTGTGTGCGACCGAGTGTCTGTGAGAGGCAGAAAGCCGCACTCCCCTCCGCCTTCCTCCCCTCCAGCCACCGTCCACCCCCGAAGCCCCAGCAACGCCGTCTCCCCTGTCGGGCCCTAGGGCGGGCGGCCGGGTCCGCCGGGAGCGCATCCCCCTGTGTGCGGGCGCGGGCGGGCGTGTGTGAGTGACTGACGGTGCGAGAGGAGCGAGCGCGAGTGAGAGCGAGCGGCGCGAAGGGAAAGGGGAGGAGAGGAGAGGAGAGGGGGCAGGGGCAGCGCGGGGAGGAGGAGGAGGGAAAGAGGAGGAGGAGGAGGGTTACAGGCAGCGGCGGGCGGGGGCAGCAGCAGGAGGGGAGGAGGGAGCCGCCGCCGGGGGGCGGGTGGGGGAGGGGACGGGGCCTGGGTCCGGGCTTTCGGAGTAATTTGGCCTCGGCCCGCGGGCCCCCTCCCTCTCCTCCACCCGCCTTCCTCCCCACCCCCACCCCCCCCCCCCCGCGCTGTGCCTGCAGCTCCCGAAAAGCCCGTGAAACAAGAGGAAATGGCTGCCTTGGACGTGGACAGCGGTGGCGGCGGCGGCGGCCACGGCGAGTATCTGCAGCAGCAGCAACAGCAGCAGCAGCAGCAGCACGGAAACGGCGCGGTGGCGGCGGCGGCGGCGGCCCAGGTGAGGAGCGGCTGTGCCCCGGCCCGGCTCCCCCCTCGCGCCGCTTTCTCCTCCCCTCGCCTCTCCCCTCCCTCCTCGCCTCTCCCCTCCCCTCCCCCCGCCCCGGGAGCTGCCCGCCCGAGGCGCCAACGCTCCGACCCCGCCCGCGCTCCCCCGCCCGCCGCCTTTCCGTGCGCGTGTGAGTGTGTGCGCCCTGCCGGGGTGGGTTCCGGGCGGAAGGTGGAGGCCCGGCGCGCGGCCCGCCGCCCGCCTACCCGCGGACCGGGGTGCCGGGGCGCGAGCGGGGGGACGCGAGGCCGAGGCCGGGGCAGGAGGAGGAGGAGAGCGCGGGCTGGCGCTGGCCCGGGCGCAGCCTGCGAGGATCCAGTCGCACTTCCTGTGTGAGCGGCGGCCCGGCCCTAACCGCCACCCCTCCCCCTGTCTCCCTCTCTGAACCCGCCCATCGGGGGTAGGACACTCAGCCGTCACCGCTCGCACTGCTGGCCGCTACCTGCAGCAAGATAGGGCCGCCATCGCCGGGCGACGACGAGGAGGAGGCGGCCGCCGCAGCCGGGGCTCCCGCCGCCGCCGCCGGAGCGGTAAGTCCCGCGCGCGGCCCGCCCCCGCCGAGGCCCGGCGCCCGCCATCCCCGGCCTGCGGCGCGCCCGCCCAAAAGGCCTCCCCCGGCGCCCGCGCTAGCCCCGAAACGGACCGGGCGCCGAGCCCCGGGGCGCCCTTTCCTGCTCTTTGGCATCCCAGTTTGGGTCGGGGGGCCAGCCCAGGCTTTCTCGAAATCGTCACTGCGGCACTTCGCTCAAAATTTTCTACAAAATGAAGTCTGAGAGGGCGGGGGTAAAGGACTCCAAAATGGATGTTTGAGCAATTCATATCAGTGCTGAAAACTCCTTTGCTGGAACACTACAAAATTTTCAAGCACAGCCTGTCGGCCATAGATAGTATCAACTACAGAGGCCGTGTCTAGTATTTTTGAACCTGGAGCTTTTTCTGCTGGGACTTACTGAAGCTTACTGAATTAAATTGTAGATTATAACATAAAAATTAGAGTCCGTTCTTTGAATTACCCTTGTGTATGAAGGAGTGAACATTCTTTTGAGTACTTTTTTAGTGTCCGTTGAAAATTGGTGAATTTTAGTTTTTGCAGACTACTAAAATTAACAGTAAGTTTCTGAAGTGGAGTAAGTGAAACGTTTATGACCGTTAAATTAACAAAGTTACTTTGCACTATACATTTGAAATTGAATATGAATATCAGTGTTAGAAACAAAAGTACGTCTAAGGAACTGTATTTACGTGCATACTAATACATACAGTTGAATTTAATAGACAAACTATTTTTATTATGACTAGTGTGAAGTGTGATAGGATTCGGTGGGATTCTTTTTGTAATGTTTTTAGTGTCTGATGCAAGGGGAGGAGCTGGTCGGTGTTCTATGAAGACTTAATACAAATAAACTAGGAACATTTTTTAGCCTGTTGTGAATTTTATATTTGTTTGGATTTTTGCTGTTGTGTTAGTTCAGCGTGTAGTTGTGTTCACCTATTAAAATTGAAACCTGTCTCAATCTATTTGTATTGGTTATGGATTATAGGAGTTGATTTATGTAGTGGTATAATGGAAAAGTTTGGTATAGTCTGCAGCAGATAGTTTGCGTCAGCACTGAAAGTTAAGCTAATGCTAAACTATTAGGGAATATATTTGTAATTTTAGTGCTTCGTATTATACTATGGGGATGTGAATAGTTTTAATTAGTTGTGCTTTCATAAACAGATTAAAACGGAAAAGCATATGATTATGTTGTGAGAGACATAATTGTTATTTTTAGACAAATTTAAAACTTGGTAGACCTATTTTATGAAATGTATTTCTCTGGCCCCAGAGTCCCAAAACAAACTGTTTATCTTAAGAAATCACTGCATAAGTAAAATTGAAAAGCAGATTGCTTCTATTTAACGTTTTTATATTGCAAATAGAAGAAAAATTTTCTTGTGACTGTAGTTTATGGAGTTCAGACATTAGCTTATGGATGAGAGGGGGGAAGTGAAGAAGGAAGTTATGACTGAAAAATACAAATATGTACATATGCATGTGTGACTCTCAGGCCTACAGAAAGAATACTGTCTCCAGCCTTAGCTGGCTGTGGCCATATACTTAAAGGGAAGTTGTTACCATATCTCTTCAGCTGAAGTACCAGAATCACTATTGACAACACATTTCCACCAGCTGAAAATGAGATAGGATCAGTCTGATAAATTTATGATTTGTTAGTCAAATACGTTGTAATTTGTCAATCGCAATAAGATGAAAATATAGTTTTGCCAAAAATCTCTCTAAACACGTTTCTTTGTATGTTTCCTACCTGTGCATAGGTTTTTATTTATTTATTTATTTTTTTTGAGATGGAGCCTCAAGCTATCCCCCTGGGTTGAGTGCCATGGCATCACAGCTCATAGCAACCTCCAACTCCTGGGCTCAAGAGAGTCTCCTGCCTCTGTTTCCCGAGTAGCTGGGATCACAGGCACCCGCCACAATGCCCAGCCATTTTTTGGTTGCAGCCATCATTGTTGTTTGGCAGGCCCGGGCTGGGGATTCAAACCTGCCACCTTAGGTGTACGTGGCTGGCGCCTTAGCCAATTGAGCCACAGGCCCCGAGCCCTGTGCATAGGTTTTTTTTTTACTTTGATTAAAACTGGTAAGCATCTACCAGCTTGTTTATCCCTTAGCAAATAGAACAATATTTTTCTAGTTCAAAAAATGAACTTAAGACATTTTTCCAGTACATCTTAGTACATGAAAAATTTATGTAAGTTCTTGGGGCATTTTTTTCCCACTTAATATGCGCTTAATCTTATTTACCCAAGTTACTGGGAATCAGAGGTTATAACTAAGTTTTTTTAAAAATTGTATTTTGGAGTAATTTTATATTTACAGAAAAGTTGGAAATACAGAAGTGAAAGTCATGCTTGTCACCCCCCCCTCTAATTTAACATAACTGGTATATTTATCTAAACTAGAAAATTAACAGTGATTATATTAATAACTACAGGCTATTCTCATTTCACCAGTTTTTCCACTAATCACCATTTTCTGTTTTGGGATCTAATCCAGGATATTACAATGCAGATACACTGTTGTGCTTAAAATTAAATGAAAATATATGTATATTCAGTTTTGTGTTATTTTAGCTTGGTATTTTCAGATAAAAAGGGCCTTGAAAAGCTAATCACTTTTCACACACTTTCACTGAAGATTTGCTTTGAATATTTGACTTTTGAATTTGGAATTTTCTATAAAAGGGGATCCTGACCTAGGATGTTTAGTATGCTCAGTATAATACTGAGCAGGTCTAATTGCAAAGCAATCTCATCTGTAATGTTATACAATGTGGACTCCCCAAAATGGTTTTATAGCAAGTCTTCTTTGTACCTTTTTTTTGGAGATGGGATCTTGTCATAGAGCACAGCAGCAGATCATCATAGCTCACTGCAACCTCAAACTCCTAGGCTCTAGCAGATACTTCTGCCTCAGCCTCCCAGGTAACTGGAACTATGGGGCATGGGCTAGTTTTTTAATTTTTGTAGAGACAGAGGTCTTATTACTGCCCAAGCTGATGAACTCCTGGCCTCAAGTGATCCTCCTGCCTTGGCCTCCCAAAGTGCTAGGATTATAGGCCTATGCTCTGGCACCTGGCCTTCCTTTGTGCTTTATTGGTAAAAGTTGTGTGGTTAATTTTAGTAATAAGCCAGAAAATAGAATAAAGCAAGCAAGTATTAATTTGTCCACTTTGCATTTGTGTAAATTTGTGGATTATTAATTTACTTCATTTGTACTTTAGTGAAATAAACTGAACAAGTAAATATTATGAAAGCCTTTGGTTGATCTTTGATTTAGATTATAAATTTAGTGTTCATTAATTTAGCACAAAAATATTGGTGAGCTAAGAAATAGTGATAGCTTAAAGAAAAGGTCATTCTTGCCATTAGTTGAAATAAGCCTTACAATGTTGTTCATTGGGTAGGATAATTGTTTTTATCTGATATGTTTGAGTTCTATTAGTGTTCCTTAAAGATTTTAAGAAACTTGAGTATTTGCCTAAGAATGATTCTTAGTTTCTTCCCACTTTAGCTTCACACTTGTTCCTGTTTCTAGTTATTCCCTTCATTGCCTATTTCTGGCTTTTATAAAAGCCATTTGTAGGGCACCGCCTGTGGTTCAGTGGATAGGGCGCCAGCCCCATATACCGAGTTGGAACCTGGCCCCGGCCAAACTGCAATAAAAAATAGCTGGGCATTGTGGTGGGCACCCGTAGTCCCAGTTGCTTGGGAGGCAGAGGCGAGAGAATCGCCTAAGCCCAGGAGTTGGAGGTTGCTGTGAGTTGCGATGCTAGGGCACTGTACTGAGGGGCAATAAAGTGAGACTCCGTCTCTTAAAAAAAAAAAAAAGAAAAAAAAATTTGTGGAAACTGAGAAGTTAATAATCCTTTCCAAATGCTATATAATGAGTGGTGTGAATTTTTTCTTTTTTCTTTTCCACAGGTATCATCTAAGAAGATAAACCCTCTTTCTTCTCCATCCCCTCTGCCCCCTACTTTTATGCCCAGTTGTGTTGGAGAATGCCCTTGTAATGAATTGCTATAGCAGGGTCACTGCTAGTGCCACCTGGGGGTCCTCACCCCCAGGGGTACAGTAGATTGTGGTCCTTTTCTCTGTGTGGTTATGTGTTCATATATAGAGAGAAAGCGACTTAAAGTGCCTAAGGTCTTTTTATAATGCTAATGCCAGCATCCATATTAGATAGTGTTTAGTTCATTGTCCAATAAGAATATTAGAGTTACTGAGAGAAACATTGGTGGGTTTTTATTTATTAAAGCTTATATAGTGGGTTATCTTATTTCTAAAGAAAATAATAGTTCTTGCCTGGAATGTGTGTTTTCTGTCTCTTTCTTCTTTTGTTTCTATAGTGTTCTAGTAGCCTAACATCAAGCATTTTTATAATTCTTTTTTGGTTTCAGATGATTTTCTAATTTATCTCTTTCCTATTTGGCATTTAGTATGCTTTATCTCTTTTAGTGTTGTGTTACTGATGAAATTTATAAATGAATGGGCTTAGAGAGCTTTGTAGTTTTGAAATATTTGGGGCTTATTCATTGTGTAATTATGGAAATAGGTTTAAAATTGGTTTAGCTTTCATAGAAGGCTCTAATATAGCAAAGTTAGTTTTATTGATCCATTCTTTTTGTCATTTTGTTTGCAGTGATTTCACAGTAAAATACCTTTAACTGTTCATTCAGTAGTACTATATTGATCTTACCTTGTGCCAGGAATTGTGCTAGGCATCTAATGGATGTTTTCCAAATCTGTTGTCATAATCTTAGTAATTGTGATGATACATTGGGATTGCAGTGTTTTACAGTTTATAAAGCTTAACATTTTCTTGACCCTGCACAATACTATTTTTATTTTCCTGATTGTTAATAGGAAATTGAGACTTGCTTTAAAAATCACATACATTTCCATAATTCCAGCCAGCATGAGAACTCACTTCTGAGTTTCTCTTCTTTTTTTTTTTTTTTTGAGGCAGAGCCTCAAGCTGTTCCCCTGGGTAGAGTGCTGTGGCATCACAGCTCACAGGAACCTCTAGTTCCTAGGCTTAAGTGATTCTCTTGCCTCATCCTCCCAAATAGCTGAGACTATAAGCGCCTGCCATAACGCCTGGCTATTTTTTGGTTGTAGTTGTCATTGTTTGGCAGGCCCGGGCTGGATTGGAACCTGCCAGCTCTGGTATATGTGGCTGGAGCCTTAGCTGCTTGAACTACAGGCACCAAGCCCTGAGTTTCTTTCTTATATATAATGTATTCCTGTTCTCAAGCAGAGTTTCATTTTAAATCATCAAAGTCTTGTAATTTTCTGATTCTGTATGTTTTTTCTATTCCATAAAAAAAATTGTACTTAGTAATTTTTTTTAAAAACTGCAGATTTATTTTAATTTTATCTCTCACCTTTGGTAGAATGTACTCTCAAACTCTTGGGCTTAAGCGATTCTCTTGCCTCTGCCTCCCAGGTAACTGGGACTACAGGTGCGGGCTATAATGCCTGGCTATTTTTTTTTGTTGTTGTTGCAGTCGTCATTGTTGCTTTAGCTGGTCCAGGCCGGGTTCGAACCCACCAGCCTTGGTGTATGTGGCTGGGTGGTGCCCAAGCCACTGAGCTATGGGTACTGCCAAAACTGGAAATTTGTTGCATTAAAAATTCTTTTTCTTGCCTTATTCTTTTGTTTAAACTTATTTTTTTTATCGTTATGCTTCACAGGTATTTATATATGGTATTCATCCGAGGTTTATTTTTAAAAAGCTAAGAATACATCATTTTGTTCCAGGTTTGGAGATTTTCCTTCAGTTAATGGTCTTATATTACTGGGAAAAATGGTATTATAGTTTATTTTTATTTTGCTTCTGGAGAGGGGGTGACTTAGCAATGTTTACTCACACTTGTCATTTGAGTAGTTATGTTTATTTTCAAGGAATTTCTTGACTAGAAAGCTGTTTAGTGGTGGCTGAGTATTTGTTTACTATTAATATTTTGTAAGAAATGGGCGGCGTCTGTGGTTCAAGGAGTAGGGCGCCAGCCCCATATGCTGGAGGTGGTAGGTTCAAACCCAGCCCCAGCCAAAAACAAAACAAAAAAATAAATTTTGTAAGGAAAAGTACTTTCAGGTGTCATAAGTTTGGCTTTCTTTTAAGAAAGGAAAAAGTACAAAATGTCAATATTGTAAAATTAGTTTGTGTCTGAGATAGTGTATTTGTTAAATGTGGAATATTTGTAAATGGTGATGATAAGAAATTTAATTCTTGGCTCAGCGCCTGTGGCTCAAGTGGCTAAGGTGCCAGCCACATACATCTAATGTGGCGGGTTCAAGCCAAACAACAATGATGGCTGCAACCAAAAAGTAGCTGGGCATTGTGGTGGGTGCCTGTGGTCCCAGCTACTTGGGAGGCTTAGGCAGGAGACTCGCGTGAGCCCAGGAGTTGGAGGTTGCCGTGAGCTGTGATGCCATGGCACTCTACCCAGGGGAACAGCTTGAGGCTCTGCTTCAAAAAAAAAAAAAAAAAAATTCTTTAGAACAGTGGTTCTTAACCTGTGGGTTGTGACCCACAGGAACTGTA
The DNA here is from genome assembly GCA_963574575.1 of Galagoides demidoff. Taxonomy (NCBI): domain Eukaryota; kingdom Metazoa; phylum Chordata; class Mammalia; order Primates; family Galagidae; genus Galagoides; species Galagoides demidoff. The sequence goes on along the minus strand of CAUYQV010122646.1, from coordinate 10,549 downwards.
CATCAAAGGGCCAACGGCATTAGGAAGGTTGAGAACCACTGCTTTAGATGAACAATAAACTTAAGATAAGGATTGGTTTTAGACAAATGAAAGCACAGATTTTAGTATAGATTTAGATATTTTTAGTTCACTTAACATGCCAAAAGACTGAAACGAGACATGATTTGTTGCCGTAATGTTGGGAAACGTGACTTAAGCTTGTAACTTCCATATGGGATTGAAGTTGAAGAAAAAAATATGACTTTCCTGATGTTTCATTTTGAAATTTAAGTTTAGTAAGTTTAAATTTTTGTATTTAAAAGACAGATTACTGTTTTAGTTCATGCCTAAAACAGATGTATATTTGGACCTACAGTTTCTTGGCCTTTACTTTTCTTCCTCCTCCTTTCCATCTCCTTCACTGGGCCTTAGTTTATCTTTATAAAACACAGATGTGATTGCACCACTCACTTGCTTTTATAGCTTTCCTTCACTATCTACAGGATAAAGTCCAAATAGTTTAGTGGGATCCACAAAGCCATTTAGCCTTGATAAAAATGTTTAGTCCTGCCCTATTCCCCATTTCTCTTCCCTATGAATATGAGCCTTTTCTTTATCCTCTCTTGAACTCCAAACTCTGTATTAGTATTTAGGGCATCTTTTTGTTTGTGATTTTATTATTTCTATACTTTTATTAATGGCTCTTTTTTTTTTCTTTTTTTTTGAGACAGAGTCTCACTTTGTTGCCCTCAGTAGAGCACTGTGCTGCTCACAGCAACCTCATACTCTTGTGCTTAAGCAATTCTCTTACCTCAGCCTCCCAAATAGCTGGGACTATAGGCACCCACCACAATGCCCGGCAACTTTTAGAGACTGGGTCTCACTCTGGCTCAGGCTGTTTTTGAGCCCATGAGCTCAGGCAGTCCACCCGCTTTGGCCTCCTAGTTGCTAGGATTAACAGACATAAACCACTGCGCCTGGCCAGTGGCTGTGTTTTTCTAACTGATCACAGTGAAATCTTATAATTCTAATATTCCTTCAAATAATAGTCTTCTGTGTTTCTACATAGTACAGGGAGGACATAAAATTTATGTGCAATTTACTATGTAAACTATTTTAGATTATACCTGAACTTTATGTCCACCCTATATTTTGATCATATGGTTATTATATGCTGCTTTTCACATTGTATTAGCATGTACGTATATGTTTGCTTGGATGGATTGTGAACCATTTGAAAATAGGAATTATATATAGCTCATGGGCTTACTCACATATGCTTACTTTATCTTGCCAGGCATGTTCGCAATGTTTGAATTGAGTCATTAAACTATGACTCAAACTATGGTTTATCCATTGAAATACTGTATACAGTTAAACTATGGTTTATTCTTTGAAATATTGTATATAGTTCTCAGCTATATGTGTACATGAAAATTAGTGAGTTTCTTTAAGAAACTTAAAGATGTTTTGGTTCTGTAATATTTGCATTACATTTTATGGTATGGTTTATGTTGGGAGAAGTGTGTTTATCTTAATCTTATTTTATGGTCACAGATCTCCATTGAGATTATGATGATGTTGTGAAACCCTAGATTATCCTTCCTTCCCCAATAGCACTTTCTTAAAAAGCTGATTTGCTGTTTTAGAGGATGCAAAGATTCTTTGATGTCCCATCATGGATCCTCGGTTGATAGGACTGGGCTAGATATGCTTATATTCTCATTGTCTAGTCATATATAGAGTTATATAGAAAATCACAGAGAGATCTAGAAGTAAATAGGATAGGGATGGCTTTATTTTGACAGTGAACAGATCATATAAGGTCTATTCTTTATCTTTACTCTCCTGTGCTTAGGGGGAACAGATATGGTTTAAGGGCCTGGGTCTTAGAGTTAGGCTTAGCCTAGTTTTAAATCCTGTCTTGGCTATTTGATAGCTAAGTGATCTTGTCCCTCAATTTTCTCATCTGGGAAAATAGGGATAATATTAACATCTATCTCATAGGATTCTTTTAAGGAGCAAATGACATAATCTTATAAACCCTCCTCATAGTACTTGGTATATAAAAGGAAAACTTGAGTGTTAGACATAACTGTTATTCCTTTAAAAAAGAATTTAGCCTTGGATACTGACACATAAAAGACTATTGCTTTCTGCTTTTCCAGTCTTGCCTATTGGAATGGTACTTGAGATTTTAGTAGATCACAGAAGGCAAAATGTATATGCCTGGCATTCTACTATAGAATCACAGAATAGTAGGCAAAGCCACAGTTTATACCTTCTAGCTTTTAGATTCTAGAAAAACCTTTTAGGTGGGGCTACTTTTACCATGTGGTCACAGAGCAATAACCTTTATTCATTAAGTTTTTCTTTCTTTTTTTTCTTTCTTTCTTTTTGGAGACAGTCTTACTTTATCACCTCTGGTAGAGTGCCTAGAGTGCCGTGGCATCACACAGCTCATAGCAACCTCCAACTCCTGGGCTTAGGCAAGTCTCTTGCCTTAGCCTGCCGAGTAGCTGGGACTACAGGTGCCTGCCACAATGCCCTGCTATTTTTTTTTTGCAATTTGGCTGTGGCTGGCACCCTGCCCACTGAGCCACACCCTTCATTAAGTTTTTCACAGGTCTCATATATTTTATAGTAGTTCATGGGAAAAGTAGAATTTGATAGTTTGCTAATGGAATAGCCCTATCCCTGAGTTTACTCTAGAGTACATTAATACCTGCCATAAAAGAGTAGTAGTTTTAATTATTTGATTTCAGGTTTACAGCAATACTATACAAATCTTTTCTTAACTTCATAGATGACTTAATACACTACATTAATGTTTCTTTTTTGTATACAGATATAATGTACCTGGTGTAGTCATATATTTTTAGTGGGTTGTATACTTTTGAACTTGCCAGGAGTTGAGGTATGTTTGGTTTGAACTATTGTTGATTTGTAGCCACCTCTACCTTTCTTTGTCTTTAACTGTATAGCATTAGAGATCATGGATGTAGGGTCAGATGATTAGTTTGTGATTATAAGACGTAGAACATTCTGCTTGAGGTTTTTTCCCCCCCTGCTCAAATAGGATGAGCTATCTTTGCAATAACTAATAAAACTGGAAGTTGATATATATTGTCATTCATACAGTAATGCTTCTGTTTTTAAACTCTGTTGTGTTATTAAGATAACATGCATCTTTAGGGAGTAGGATTTATACCAATTTTTAGTGGGTTTTTTTTTTTTTTTGAGGGTTGCTTTAAACTTCCACAAATATATCACAACATTTTTGTTTTCTTCAGACAGGTGATTTGGCTTCTGCACAGTTAGGAGGAGCACCAAACCGATGGGAGGTTTTGTCAGCCACACCTACAACTGTAAAAGATGAAGCTGGTAATCTAGTACAGATTCCAAGTTCTGCTACTTCAAGTGGGCAGTATGTTCTTCCCCTTCAGAATTTGCAGAATCAACAAATATTTTCAGTTGCACCAGGATCAGATTCTTCAAATGGTACAGTGTCCAATGTTCAATATCAAGTAATACCACAGATTCAGTCAACAGATGGTCAGCAGGTTCAGATTGGTTTCACAGGCTCTTCAGATAATGGGGGTATAAATCAAGAAAACAGTCAAATTCAGATCATTCCTGGCTCTAATCAAACATTACTTGCTTCTGGAACACCTCCTGCTAATATCCAGAATCTTATACCACCGACTGGTCAAGTCCAGGTTCAGGGAGTTGCAATTGGTGGTTCATCTTTTCCTGGCCAAACCCAAGTAGTTGCTAATGTGCCTCTTGGTCTGCCAGGAAATATTACCTTTGTACCAATCAATAGTGTCGATCTAGATTCTTTGGGACTTTCAGGCAGTTCTCAGACAATGACTGCAGGCATTAATGCCGATGGACACTTGATAAACACAGGACAAGCTATGGATAGTTCAGACAATTCAGAAAGGACTGGTGAGCGGGTTTCTCCTGATATTAATGAAACTAATACTGATACAGATTTATTTGTGCCAACATCCTCTTCATCACAGTTGCCTGTTACAATAGATAGTACAGGTATATTACAACAAAATACAAATAGCTTGGCTACGTCTAGTGGGCAAGTTCATTCTTCAGATCTTCAGGGAAATTATATCCAATCGCCTGTTTCTGAAGAGACACAGGCTCAGAATATTCAGGTTTCTACAGCACAGCCTGTTGTACAACATCTACAACTTCAAGAGTCTCAGCAGCCAACCAGTCAAGCCCAAATTGTGCAAGGTATTACACCACAGACAATCCATGGTGTGCAAGCCAGTGGTCAGAATATATCACAACAGGCTTTGCAAAATCTTCAGTTGCAGCTGAATCCTGGAACCTTTTTAATTCAGGCACAGACAGTGACCCCTTCTGGACAAATAACTTGGCAAACATTTCAAGTGCAAGGGGTCCAGAACTTGCAGAATTTGCAAATACAGAATACTGCTGCCCAACAAATAACTTTGACGCCTGTTCAGACACTCACACTTGGTCAGATTGCAGCAGGTGGAGCCTTGACTTCAACGCCAGTTAGTCTAAGCACTGGTCAGTTGCCAAATCTACAGACAGTTACAGTAAACTCTATAGATTCTACTGGTATTCAGCTACATCCAGGAGAGAATGCTGACAGTCCTGCAGGTGAGTCTTAAGCTTAAGTTCAGTGATAATACATAGAGAAATTTTTTGTTTTAGGTGTTTATAGGCATCTAGCTCTTGTTAAAGGTGATGATCCATTTCCCTTTATTTTCTATGAAAGTAGACATAAAAATATCTTGCAAATTGTTTTTTGATGTTAAGGATTTGTTTTTCTACTATACCAATTACATTTGTAGTTTTTCCTTAACAATTTTGTATTGTTTTGATATCTGATAGGTATTGTTAAGCCTATAAAATCATTGGCAGGTGGTAGGGTAGGGTGTCTTGGTTGGCCTTGATGTAATGTGAATTAAACATTTTTTTTGGCATATTTTATATTTGGTTAGGGAATGAGGTTGGCATAGTGAAAACATGGTAGTGGGAGCAAAACTGCTTATGCTGCCTGAGCCATTAGCTAGGTGTGATTTGGGTGAAGTAATTTTTCTCTTATAAACTCAGCTTCCTGATTGTGTAAAGTGGAGATGTTAAGATTAGTTGGCTTTATCTAGGGTACCTTCTAGACCTGAACTTATTTGTGATTATGGACACTAAGCTGTGCTAGATATAGTTACTAAGAGTATGGGTAGAAATTTTAGAAGTTACTCTTTAAATATTGTACAAAAATTAAATAATAAAGTTGAAAAGGATATAGTATTATTGTTACACTATTAATGTTATTGTCTAGATAATGTTTTATGAATGTTTAGTTGTACACTAAATCCTGAACTTTATTACTTTAATTCTTCTTTGTATTTGGGTTTCTGTGGAGATGGTACTGTTACAACCTTTTATTGGGTCAGTGATTGCAAACTCTTAAGGTGGGGCACTTAAATTGAACTTAACTGGAATAACCCCCATCATTCATTCAGAGTCTCCCTTTGTTGCCCCTGGTAGAGTGTGTGGCATCATCGCTCACAGCAACCTCAGACTCCTAGGCTCAAGTGGTACTCTTGCCTCAGCCTTCTGAGTAACCTGAGACTACAGGTGCCCTCTACAGCACCTGGCTATTTTTAGAGATGGGGTTCTCACCTTTGCTCAGGCTGGTCTCGAATTCCTAAGCTCACCCTGTCCACCTGCCTTGGCCTCCCAGAGTGCTGGGATAACAGGCGTGAGCCACCGCGTTGCTTAAAGTCCCCATTATTGCTTAAAGATGACCTTTTTCCTTTTGAGAAATTTGTAATATATACTTAGAAAATTGGAAATGTCTTGGAGCCTCAGATTTGTATTTGCAAATGCTTTTATTGCATTAGAATCTTCTGACGCCATGGTTTAAAACAGTAGTTCTTAAAGTGTGCTCTCTGGACCCCTAGGGATCACTGAGATCCTTCTTGTTGAACTACTTTTCATAATAATACTAAGAAGTTATTTACCTTTTTCTTTGTATTGACACTTTCACTGATGGTGGGTAAAACTGCTGTGTTTCAGCCCCAATCAAGGGAGTAGTATCAGATGGTTAGTAGTTGCTGTATTCTTCATGACCATACACTTGAAGCTAAAGAAAATTCCAGTTTCATTCAAGAATGACCTCGATGAACCCGTAAAAATTGTTATTTTTACTAAATCTGGGCTGTTGAGTGCTTCCTATCTTTTAAAAAAAATAATAGCTTTATTGGGGTGGTACCTGTAGCTCAGTGGGTAGGGCGCTGGCCACATACACCCAGGCTGGTGGGTTCGAATCCAGCCAAGGCCAGCTAAAACGACAACTGCAAGAACAACAACAAAAAATAGCTGGGCATTGTGGTGGGCACCTGTAGTGCCAGCTACTTGGGAGGCTGAGACGGGAATCGCTTGAGCCCAACCAAGAGTTTGAGGTTGCTGTGAACTGTGATGCCATTGGCACTCTACCGAGGGTGACATAGTGAAACTCTGTCTCAGAAAAAAAGAAAAATAATAGCTTTATTGGGATCTAATTCACATACTAAACAATTCACTCTTTGTATAGCTCGGTGGATTTTAATGTAGTCATAGACTTCAACAACCATCTTCAGTAATTTTAGAACATTTTGAACACACCCCCAGAAGAGACCTCTGTCTATTAGCAGTCACTCCTCATTCCCTCCCATTTTCAGCCCCAGGTTATTACTGTTCTACTCGCCTTCTCCCTTGGATTGGTATATTTTTTGTATCAGTGTAATTATACATGGCCTTTGGCATCTGGCTCCTTTCATTTAGCATGTTTTTAAGGTTTATCTGTGTTGTAAGATGTATTGGTACTCCATTCCTTTTTAGGGCTGAATGATAATCTGTTGTATGACTGTACACATTTATCTGTTGATGGACATTTGGATTGTTTTTGCTTTTTTTAGCTTATTATGAATAATACTATGAACATTTGTGTAAGTAGTTTTTTGTTTGAACATATGTTTTCTTTTGGGTATATACCTATGAATGAATTATTGGGTTTTATGTTAACTCTGTGTTGAACTTATTGAGGAATTGCGTTTTCTAAAAGAGACTATGCCATTTTACATTCTCACTAGTAACGTATTGAGGGTTCTAATTTTGATGTAGCCCGAACATTTGTTTTTATTTATTTATTTATTTTTTGGAGACAGAGTCTAAGCAATGCAGTTAGTTTATGAGTTTAAGCTGTACTAGATTGTGTTTTCATAAAACTTTTTTATTTGAAAGAGTGACCCACAAAATAATGGTTTTTGAGATTAATACATTTAAGTGAAAAATACTTTCTCAAAAAAATGAAGTGAGCATACCACTTAAAGGAAAAAACCCCACTACCAGTGATGAAGTTTGGGCTTTCCAGTGAAAATTAGAAGTTTGGAAAACTTAAATCTACTCACATCAACTTGATAGATTTTTCTTTCTTAAATTTATTTTCACTTTTTAACTTTGACTTGCTGTTCTATGAAGCTTCTTAGTATTTATATTTTTTTTCTTGAGATAAATAGGATATTTTGGATAGTATAATAACATGTGCCAACACTTGGAAAATATGGTAGCTCAGTGAGTGAACCAGTAGTTCTCAGCTGACCAACTAGTTATGCAACAAAATCATTCATGGGTAAAAGATCCATTCAAAGTCCAGAATAGGCCAGTAACAGAATAGAAAATTTACTGATGTTTCAGATACCATATTCATACTGACCTTTAAGAAACTGACACTTGTCAGTTTTGGTATAGTAGCAAAGTAGAATACTCACAGTTGACTGAAAGGCTATTAAATTATTCCTCTCTTTTTCAGCTTAGTTATTCTTCATAGGCTTCAGGCCAAACCGTGTAGTGCAAGAGATTGAATACCAAAGCTTATCTGAGATTCTAAATGTCTTTTTAACCTAGATATTACAGAGATTTACAAAAATGCAGAACATGGTTTCTCTTCTCATTACACTTTTTTTGTTTTGGAAAATGTTTTTTTTTTTTTGAGACAGTCTTACTTTATCGCTGTCAATAAAATGCTATAGTGTTCATAGCTCAGAGCAATCTCAAACTCTTGGGCTCTGACGATTCTCTTGCCTCAGTCAGCCTTCCAAGTAGCTGGGACTGCAGGCACCTGCCACAATGCCTGGCTATTTTTAGAGATAAGGTTTCTGTCTGGCTCAGGTTGGTCTTGAACCTTTGAGCTAAGGCAATCCACCTGCCTTGGCCTCCTTGCGCTTAGCTTGGAAAATAGTTTTTTATAAAATGTTAATTTATGTTAACATGTAATAGATTTTTTAGAATGAATTTTAAAATTTCAAATTTCTGTTGATATAAATATATCTTTTAGCTTCTAATACATAAATATCGAGAGATATACATGTATATCTTACATGAGCAAAAGTTTTTTTGTGGACCTTAGTAATATTTAAGAGTTAAGGCTCAGTGCCTGTGGCCCAAGTGGCTAAGGCACCAGCCACATACACCTAAGGTAGGGGGTTCAAATCCAGCCCGGGGCCCACCAAAACAATAATGGCAGCTGCAACCAAAAGATAGCCAGGTGTTGTGGTGGGTGCTTATGGTCCCAGGTACTTGGGAGGCTGAGGCAGGAGACTCGCTTGAGCCCGGGAGTTGGAGGTTACTGTGAGCTGTGATGCTATGGCACTCTACCCAGGGGGATAGCTTGAGGCTCTGTCTTAAAAAAAAGTTTAAAAAGAGTTCAGAGGCTGGGGATGGTGGCTGATGCCTGTTAATCCTAGTATTCTGGGAGGCCAAGGTGGGTAGATCTCTTTAGCTCAGGAGTTCAATCAAGACCAGCCTGAGCAAGAATGAGACCCTATCTCCACTAAAAATAGAAAAATTAGCCAGGCATCCCAGCTGAAGCCACTGGCCTAGTCCCAACTAAGTGCCCAACTACTTGTGAGGCTAAGGCAGCAGAATTGCCTGGAGTTGCTATGAGTTAGGGTGATGCCACGGAACTCAACCTGGGGCAACAGAGTGAGACTCTGTCTCAAAAAAAAAAAAAATAGTTTGGTAACTACTGGTAAGGTGACTGATTTTTGAAAACATATTAGATAGTATGTTTCTATCCCTCCCCTTCCTCTATCTATGGGATAGTCTCACTCTGTCACTTGGGGTGGAGTGCTATGACATCATGTCATAACTCCAGTAAACTCAAACTCTTGGGCTCAGGTGATCCTTCTGCCTTAGCCTCTGGCATAGCTGACACTGCAGATGAGTGCCACCATGCCTGCCTAATTTTCCTGTTTTTATTAAAGATGAAGTCTGATCTCAGACTCCTGAGATAAAGTTATCCACCTACCTTAGCCCCCTAGAATGTTAGAATTACAGGCATGAGCCACTGGGCTTGGCCTTAGCAGATTGTTTTTGCTAACCAGTTTTTAACATTTTATGCAAAGCCTAATGTTGCAACATTCTATACATGTTAAGAAACAGCATCTCTAGAATATTTGTGCTTTTTGTGGATTTATGTTGGTCATGAAATTACGTTGGTATAAAGCACCAGATATTTCTTCAATAAAGTAATTTATTGTTGAATGTTACCCAATAGAAACATTTATGAATAAATAAGAATTTTTAAAGTGATAATATAGTTTATTGGGTGGTGGCCAGGAAGAGTAAAATAAAAGTATTATAGAAGGCCATTAAATTTGAACTTTGACCCAGTTTTAAAGGAATGGGAAAAGAATTTGAGAAAGTAGAAATTAAAGCAAATGAGAATAAAAGTGCTAGATGGTACTAGCATTATTTAGTAACAAAAATTAGAAAATTTTTACTTTGGAAATACTGAGTATTAGGAAAACTTTTGGTGCACTTTTTCATGGGCAAGTATATGTCTATCTACTGCGCAAAAAGGGAGAAAAATTATTTTTTCTCAACAGAAAATAAGAATAAATTTTTTTTTGTATGGGGGGGAGACAGAGTCTCAATCTGTTGCCCTGGCTGGAGTGCTGTGCTGTCAGCCTAGCTCACAGTAACTTCAAACTCCTGGGCCTAAGTGATCCCCACATTCCCCTTGTAGCTAGGACTACCAGGCCCTGGCCATAATGTCAGGCTAATTTTTCTATTTTTAGTAGAGACAAGGTCTCGCTTTTGCTCAGTTTGGTCTCTATCTCCTGATCTCAAGTGGTTCCCCTCTTTCCAGAATGCTAAGATTTGTCTGCTGCACCCAGCCTGGACAAAAACTTTATTAGGTATATTAGGTTGGTGGAAAAGTAATTTGGGGCTTTGGACCATGAATTTTAATTTTAAATAATTATAATGAGGCTCAGATACATCTTTATTAAACAAAGTAGGAATCATTACAATCAGCACATTCCCTATAGCATAAAAATTCATGCATCGGTTATGGAAGCATTTTCCCTCCAAACAGTTGTGGGGATTCTTTTTTTTTTTTTTTTGAGACGGAGCCTCAAGCTATCCCCCTGGGTAGAGTGCCATGGCATCACAGCTCATAGCAACCTCCAACTCCTGGGCTCAAGCGGGTCTCCTGCCTCTGCCTCCCAAGTAGCTGGGACCACAGGCG
>CAUYQV010122645.1:0-13659 GCA_963574575.1 Galagoides demidoff | reverse complement strand
GCCTGAAAAAAAGAGAGACCCCAGTCTCTGGAAAAAAAAAAGCTGGGTGATGTGGTGGGCACCTGTAGTCCCAGCTACGTGGGAGGCTGAGACAAGAAGATCACTTGATCCAAAGAGTTGGAGGTTGCTGTGAGCTATGATGCCACAGCTCTCTACTGAGGGTGACATAGTGAAACTCTGTCTCAAAAATAAATAAAGAGTGCTAATTTTATAAAAGTAGTATGTATATACAATAAATAAGTCTTCACTTAACGTCACTGATAGGTTCTTGGAAACTACCACTTTCAGCAAAACAACATATAACACAGCCAATTTTTCTGTAGGTCAATTGATATAAAGAAGAGTCAAGTTCTTAGGGCATATTTCTATTCCCCCCAAAATCACCAAACTTCTAGGCAAAGATCCAAATGCTTCTAATACTAAACACTGAAATAAACGTAGCCACACATAGATTTTCACAAGATCAATAACCAAAAATAAGGTTATTATTTAACCAATGCGTGACGAATCACTGAGTGACAGTAACCCCAGTGGCTGTGGGCTAACTCCAGGAATAAATGCTTATAAAGCAAAAACTGTCAGGAGGCCCTGCTCCCCCCACAGAGCTCAGAAACAAACCGTCACAGACGTGGAGGCTTGCCACGCACGTTCACCCCACATCGTTTCTTGTCCTGCGTCTGTATGATTACCATAAACATTACTAATTTTTATTTGATAATATTTTGCATTCATGCATTCACTTTCCAGCCCACTTATTTCATTTCCAGGTGGCTGGTGGCAAACCGCCAGTGTGTATCATAGAAGTGCTGGGTACCAGCGGGCACAGGACACCACCTCATCACAGGAGCACTTGCACACAGACCCACACTCACTCACCTTGGGGCCGTGTGGACACGCCAGCAAACCCACCAGGGGACAGATCTGGGAATGCAGGAGGAAACCAGCAAATATGCAGAAATCCTACACAGACGTGGGCAGACATGGGGAGAACGTGCAGACGTCACTCGGTGGACCCAACTGGAAAGCACGTTTTTTTTCTCATCAACATGATAAAGAAAACAACATTAGAAAAGACAGATTATTCTTATACATTACACAAGAAATTATTCAAGTACCTGCTGTGTGTATCTCCAAAAGTGATATCATTTCTTAAGTCACTGCCCCATTGCTATGGGCACTGATGCCCCAAGACTCCCACCCTTGCTACTACCATTGTAAGGCTCATATACTTTAGGAGTGTCCATGGAAACTAGAAAAAATTACAAAATTCCTTAAAACATGGCTCGGTGCCTGTGGCTCAAGTGGCTAAGGCACCAGCCACATACACCTAAGGTGGCGGGTTCAAATCCAGCCCGGGCCCACCAAACAACAATGATGGCTACAACCAAAAAGTAGCCGGGCGTTGCGGTGGGCGCCTATGGTCCCAACTACTTGGGAGGCAGAGACAGGAGACTCGCTTAAGCCCAGGAGTTGGAGGTTGCTATGAGCTGTAAAGCCACAGCACTCTACCCAGGGCGACAGCTTGAGGCTCTGTGTCAAAAAAAAAAAAAAAGAAAAGAAAATCCGGCCATCATTTAGAAGTAAATCCCACCCGTACAGTAGCAGAACAAAAAATACATCTGTGTTAGACTTCTTATCACAACACGACTTAGAGTATCAAAGGTTAGAAACAGCTCAAATGTCCAACAAGAGGGGACTGGTTGATTAAATAATGTATCTGGAATACTGTCCACACTAGAAAACTCTAAAGATGTAAAAAAGGAATAGAAAAATGCCATGAATTTCCATGGATTATGGAGACTCTATTATTAAATAGAGTAAGAGCAGGACTATGTTATGGAGTAATGAAAAACATATATGCTATGCGGCCATCATCTAAAAACAGGTTCATGTACATACTTACATCCAAAAATTAATGGAAGAGTACATCACAAAATAGTTTAAATATTTAGCAATAGTCTAAGAGGGACTGGAAGTAACAGGGATATAAGTTAGTCTTCTTTAAATATAGCTTCATTTCTATATTTGAATTGGGAAATATGTAAATGTTTTAATTTAAATATTTTATACTTCTATGAAATGTTTCTATATTATTTATATGGATATACACAAGTAAATTTCAAACACAGTAGTAATCTTTTCTAGACACCCTTACTAAGATTTAAGGACCCAAAAAATACATTAAAATGTTTTAACTGTTGTCTTTAATTTTTGTTGGTGGTGGCAATGATAATATTTCCTTCTGAGACTCTGGGGTGTGTTATAGTGGATAAAGTAAATAAATAAGTATGTTTGCGTCAGGGGGGTGCCTGTGGCTCAAAGGAGTAGGGCGCCAGCCCCATAGGCCAGAGGTGGTGGGTTCAAGCCCAGCCCTGGCCAAAAACTGCGAAAAAAAAAAAAAAAGTATGTTTGCATCATTGAAAACAGGAATTTTATTATGGAAGAAGGGAATATAAATATAAGATTAATTAAACAAAATGAAATTTTGATCTTCCTGAATATTAATTGAAAATGTCAGTGTAGATTCTTGATGAATTCTATCTTAAAAAACACTATTTCAAGGATTTCTAAACTCTGTCTTCTGAAAAGGTCTAGAAATAATGATCATCTCAGTAGTAACAAATGTCCTTGGTGCCAGGATTGTGATATCTAAAGATTATTTTCCACTATGTGAAATCTAGGCTGCCTGGAGAAATGGCTGATTCCAGATCTGGAGTGAGAAATTTGCAAAATAAATGTGAATGATCTTGTTGAGTCAGAAAGCAAGAAAGTCTGTTGAGACCATGTCCAAAGGACTTATGGGTCAACTGGAAGAGATTCCCATTGCCCCAAAGTTAGACAAGCATCCATAATAATAATATGACATGTATATAATTATGGTTAATAATAATATTCAAACAAACAAGCAAATTCTTTCACCATCTTTGGAGGACAATAAGGAACAAAGTCATTATTCAGGAAATTATAATAGTAAATAAAAGGAAAGGATCAAACTTTACCCTGGTTTTTCTACATAAATTGCACTCTGGGGTAACTAGATGGTTATTGAGGATAGTTTTCTTTATATAGAAATATTCCAGGTGACAAAATAAAAAAGAATGATAAAATGTTCTAATATCACTCTTTCAGAAATTCTAACAAATTAATAGATTTAGAAAATGATTGTTAAGGGCTTCTAAAAATCACACACAAAAAGAAAATCAATAGGGCAATATACGTTTCTCTTTGGAGGTACACAAAATCTATTAAATACGCTTGTAAAAAAATAGAATTCAAATCTCATTAACACTCTAACTATCACATTATTGAAGTTACAGAAATATACAAAATCACATCACAGAGATGCAATCAGTAAAATCCAGTTCCTTCAACAAATAAATTATAAAATGAAAAAAATAAAATTGGGAAGAGGCCTTGACTATAGATTAAAAAATATTTGAGAGACGTAACAACCAATTACAACATGTGAAGCTTCTTTTGAATGTGACTCAAAACTTAAAACTTAAAACAAACTAAAAATAAATTATAAGGGCAGTGCCTGTGGCTTAGTGAGTAGGGCACCAGCCCCATATACCAAGGGGGGAGGGTTCAAACCTGGCCCCGGCCAAACTGCAACAAAAAATAGCTGGGCATTATGGTGGACGCCTTGTAGTCCCAGCTACTTGGGAGGCTGAGGCAGGAGAATCGCCTAAGTCCAGGAGTTGGAGGTTGCTGTGAGCAGTGACTCCCCAGCACTCTACCAAGGGCAATAAAGTGAAACTCTGTCTCAAAAAAAAAAAAAGAAAAAAATAAAAATAAATTATAAGACAATGGGGAACAGGTGACCATTGACAGAATATTTTATCATATTAAGAAATTATTGTTAATATTTTAACAATATTAATGGTAAGTGTAGCATTAATATTGAGTATAAAGCCAGGCAGGGCAGCTCACACCTATGATCCAGGCATATCAGGAGGCCAAGCTGGGAGGATTGCTTCAGGCCAGAAGCTTGAGACAAGCCTGGGCAACATAGTGAGAATCCATCTCTATAAAAATTTTTAAAAATTAGCCAGGCATGGTGGCACACACCTGTACTCCTAGCTACTCCGAGGCTTGAGCCCAGAAGTTGGAGGTTGCAGTTAGCTATGATTGTGCCACTGCACTCCAGTGTGGGAGAAAAAGTGAGATCCTGCGTCATAAACAAACAACAAAGAAAAATACCGGGTATAATAATGGTATTGTAACTATGTTAAGAATTCCTACCTTTTAGAGATACTAAAATATTTACAAATAAAATTGTGCCTGCATTTTGTTATAAAATACACCTGGTATGTCAGAGGAGAGTAAGTACACGTAGAATGAAAAAAGGTATTTTTTTTTTTTTTTGGAGACAGAGCCTCAAGCTATCCCCCTGGGTAGAGTGCCATGGCATCACAGCTCATAGCAACCTCCAGCTCCTGGGCTCAAGCGGGTCTCCTGCCTCTGCCTCCCAAGTAGCTGGGACCACAGGCACCTGCCACAACACCTGGCCATTTTTTGGTTTCAGCCATCATTGTTGTTTGGCGGGCCCGGGCTGGGGATTTGAACCCGCCACCTTAGGTATACGTGGTTGGCACCTTAGGTATACGTGGTTGGCGCCTTAGCCGATTGAGCCACAGGCGCTGAGCCAAAAAAAGGTAATTATTTGAACTTGGTCGTGAGAATATAGAAAATCATTGTGCAATTCCATTTGTGTACATGTTTGAAATTTTCCACAATACAAAGGAAAAATAAATGGGAATCCTTATGACTGACCTCTCAAACCTGCATAACCCTAGTCCATCCCCAGCTCTCCAGTCTCATCTCATCCCTCTCTCCTTGCTCAGCTTATACCAGCGACTCCTTTTCTTTACTGTCTCCATGCCAATTTCTTTGTCCGGAGAGAATGGAACAGAAGAAATACTTCAAGAGATAATGGCAGAGAATTTTCCAAAAATGATGAAGGAATCAAATGTAGCCTAAGAAGAAAAAGGAAGCAGTAATTCTATTTGTCTGTCATTCAAATAATTCTAATATTCTTAGCCTGCTATAGGCACTCTATTCTATGGAGATCTTGCAGCCCAAAGTAAACCTAAATCTACATTTCACCACCTCGGTGCGCCTCAGCTGTGAAAACCTCCTCAATGTCATCCTGAAAGGTTTTGCATCCTCTGACTGACACCAGATAGCAGCCTGAGTAAGCCCTGGGTTTGGAGTTTATAGCAAATGCAGCTTCTGTGATGCCCTAAGAGCTAAAGTATACTAGGAGAGTAGGGGAATAATAGCGCTGTCTCGTTTAACTTGCTGTGGAAATAAGAGTGAAATAGGATGCTTTTAAGAAATTTTAGAAGTCACTATCCTCTCCAGTGGTTTTTATTGCAAGGCAGCTGGTCTGAGGAAGACTAAAGTGGGGGAAGCTGGAAAGACATTAAGAAGTGGGGGCTCGGCGCCTGTGGCTCAATCAGCTAAGGCACCAGCCACGTACACCTAAGGTGGCGGGTTCGAATCCCCAGCCCGGGCTGCCAAACAACAATGATGGCTGCAACCAAAATGGCCGGGCCTTGTGGCTGGCGCCTGTGGTCCCAGCTACTTGGGAGGCGGAGGAGACTCGCTTGAGCCCAGGAGTTGGAGGTTGCTATGAGCCCTGATGCCATGGCACTCTACCCAGGGGGATAGCTTGAGGCTCCGTCTCAAAAAAAAAAAAAAAAAAAGAAGTGGGGATACTGGAGATGCTCGGGGCGGGGGGGAGGGGGTGAGGAAGCAAGGTTGCTCAAGTTAAAGGACATAACAAGGCGGGGAAAAGAGGATGACTACCAACCAGGAAGGCTGCTTTGTCACCAAGGTTTTATTTATAGGCACTTGAAATGAATTCTACTTCTGTGTTCCGAGACAGCCATAGAAACCTGATTTTAAAATAAACAGGATAAGATGAAGGGCACATTGCAACGGACGTGGAGATGAAGGCCGATAGTTACATAATTCTGCTGCAGTTCCACACAACCTGGCAAGAGCCACCAGTTCCGAAATCCAAGAATAGCTCCGCATGTGATCTCTGACTGATTGGGAAGAGGAATGTACCTGACGTGGTGAAGGGAGAACATTCCTTTAAAAAAAAAAAAAAAAAGGATGAGCAAAGAAATCATTTTCTCTGCTAGAATCAGGTCAGAGAACCTTGGCGTGAAGAGATCTGGGGATGGAGATCACTGACGCATGATCAGTGATGGTCACGGTTTTGCTGATTTTTAAAGGGAAGAGAGCTGTTAACCCCATTCCTCTCATTTATTCAAACAAATACTCTTCGGACACACGCTGTTTGGCAAACCCTGTACTAGACACAGAGACTGCACAGCTGAGCAAAACAGGAATGCTTCCTGAGGACAGACAGAGTGTCCCTTCCTTCCAGGACATCATTTGTTCAGAGGTATTTGCTGAGAGGCCAAAGGAGTTTTCTGCACTCACTCCTTTTAGCTTCTTTGTCCAGCAATCCTTCTCCCAAACCCACGAGAACTATTTTAAAGTAGACGGCGTCCATGAGAGATTGACACACACGAATCAAGGATGGAAGATGATGTCCTCCAGAAGATGGAACCCTCTACCCACAGAATTTGTGAAATAGGCAATGGAAAAACATAAGCTGTTAACAATTGAATAGGACAAAAGAGCTAGATAGAACTCGACCCGACCACTTTACCATCAGTTTAATTCAAAGATAAGTAATTCACAGTTGGCATCTTCTGTTTCCAGTCTGTCTAGGCTGGAAGACAACGCTATGAAGAGAGTTATAGCATCAAAGGATCAACTGAATTCAGTCTACTTTATTGTATACATGTAAATTAATCCATAAAAAAATAATTCTGTGAGAACTGGTACCCAAAGTAACAGAACTTAGAAAGGGATAGTCCCACTTCACAAAAAAGGCACATTACCCAAGTATCATGAAACTATCGGATTATAAATAATATACTAGATCGTAGGCAAAGTAAGTCCTCTTAAAATCGATGAGTAATTAAAATACTAAAATCATCAAAAAGATAATATCTCCGTTTAACTCTTCTCTCATAAATAAAAACACACAATTGTTTATATGTGCAGCATTTTTCCTGAAAAAAAGTTACCTTAATGTATTTTTTGATTAAGTAATAAATGTGTTTCCTTTAAAACAAAAAGTTAGCAGAACAGTAGTACAGTCCTTGTCAGCTAGGTCCCATTCCCAGAGGCAACCCCTGAAACCAGGTGCTTGAGAGTCTTTGGCAGATGTGCGGTGTGTGGACGAGTATGGGTGACATTGGTGTGTGCCCCGCTGCTTCTGCTGCCACCCGCTGCTTAAGACCTGTTCTGATTGGTCAGTGAGTCACCCCTCTAGGTAGAAGTCTGCGCACATTTGCACATGTCTGTAACCTTGATTTGCAAATGTAGCACACTGTTATATCCCCTGCTTTGTGTGCTTACTTATCTGTGAGATTTTTCATGTCCCCTCTTATAGAGCTAACTTGTGCCTTTATATGGCTGAATGGTCTTTGGTTATGTGGATATATAATACTTTATTTAACCAGTCCTTAATTGATGCAAATCTTGATTATATCCAAATTTTTGCAGTCTTTGCACTTACTAGAAGTGGAAATGTAATCTCAGATATTTTGCACTTATACCGATTGATATTGCCAACTTGCCCTCCAAAGAAGAGAAGCAGGTTTCCCCCTGGAGGTCCATCTGCCATCATGAGCACAATGTAATATCAAAGTTCCTAACGGTTCACCTTCAATGGTGTGAAAAGTATCATTATACTGCAGCTTTGGTTTAAATTTTTCTCGCTATCTGGCATGTCAAAGACGATATCAACAATAGTTGACAATCATAAAATGTCGTGATTGTCTGTTTCCTTGAAACCGTTTGCAGAGGGAATTGTTAGTTTTAGCCTGGGCCTTTGGCTGAGAGGTGATTTAAGGCACGTGTCAGAGACAGCCAGGTGAAGTAGCTTGCTGAGCGAGGGGCTAGTGGGACTTCAAGCCTTGTCCTCTGTGCTTCCTACTGTCACACTCACATTTGGTTTTTTAGCATTAAGATCAAGGGCCAGAGACTAAGGGCTGATATTTAAAATGTTTCTTTTTTAAGTTATAATGTTAATTTTATTCTAGGTACCCTTGCTTTCCAGAATTTTCTGAATCTCTGATTATTATTTCATTATAAGAAGCTGATCTGTAAGGAAGAAAAGATATATTTCATTGATGATATTTTCCCCAAAATCAACTCAAAAGAGAACTGCTTTACTTTAAAAATGAACTTTAGGGCTTGTCGCATGTGGCTCAAATGGCTAAGGCACCAGCCACATACACCTAAGGTGGTGGGTTTGAATCCAGCCCGGGCCCGCCAAACGACAATGATGGCTGCAACCAAAAAATAGCCAGGTGTTGTGGCGGGTGCCTGTGGTCCCAGCTACTTTGGAGGTTGAGGCAGGAGACTCGCTTGAGCCCAGGAGTTGGAGATTGCTGTGAATGGTGATGCCATGGCACTCTACCCAGGGGGATAGCTTGAGGCTCTGTCTCAAAAAAAAATAAATAAAGAAAATAAAATTTTAAAAAATGAACTTTAAATACTGTTTTCCCATTTTACAACTTACCCTATGTAGCGCTCAGGATTCACCGTGTTCTAGGTTTTGTTACATGGTTGAACAGGAAACACTAAGCAACTGAACATTCATCACTTCCAATATTCCCTGCCCCATCCTGTGATAAGACAAGTATGCCTCTGTAGAAAATCAAGAGGAGAAAATAACTGAAAATATTTAGACTGCTAATGCAATTAATTCTTTTAGGAATATTGACAAAATAAAGAGGAGTCTTTACTAAAGCATTATCATCAGTTTATCTGTACCGTGATTATTTTTCAGTATTACAACCATGGGTTATATGTTTAGCAGAGCGATTTTAAGCCAAATAAATTATAAGGGCATTTCCTTATATGATCTAATTTATTTGCACAATAGCTCTGCAAGGTACTAGTTGCTATCATGGCATTTTACAGATGAAAATATAGCTATTCCAGCTCGGCGCCTGTGGCTCAATCGGCTGGGGCGCCAGCCACGTACACCTAGGGTGGCAGGTTCGAATCCCCAGCCCGGGCCCGCCAAACAACAATGATGGCTGCAACCAGAAAATGGCCAGGCGTTGTGGCAGTCGCCTGTGGTCCCAGCTACTTGGGAGGCGGAGACAGGAGACTCATTTGAGCCCAGGAGTTGGAGGTTGCTATGAGCTGTGATGCCATGGCACTTTACCCAGGGAGATAGCTTGAGGCTCTGTCTCAAAAAAAAAAAAAAAAGAAAATATAGCTATTCCACAAACATACACCAAATGTCAGTGACAAAATAATTTTACAAAAACTGAACAATCAAAAACCAAAAAAACAATAAAGGTAAAATATAGTTTCATTCTGAGAATCATTGTCAATTCATGTTGGATCCACTGAGGACTCTCAGCTTATTTTTAGCTTTTCATCACTTCTTCCTACATACTTTTCCATCTTTTTTTTCCTCTCCATAAATTCAAGTCAGACCTTCCACATAACCAATCTATTTGCTAGAACACTGCAAAAATGTGAAAATCTTATCTTTAATACTCAGGTCATTTCTCTGTCAAATGACCTCTATCTTTATTTTCTTCTTCGAAATAATTATTATTGCTGAACTTATTGACTAATTCTTTTCAATTATCTACAGACTGATGACCCTAATTTTCAGAACCAGTTGGCCCCACTCCATCCTGTTGCTGTAAGGGTCTTGCAGAAAAAGATGTCTCAGAGAATAAGCACACTTATTGAAATCGTGTTTTAAATAAAGGTGACCATCTGCTCACTCAGGCAAAATGGCGAGCTTCTTTATTTGTGGTTGGTTTATATAGGGAATTTTGTACATGTGCACAGTACAGCAATAACCTCATTAATCCGTTTAAACATCTTATGACCATCAGCCCTGTAAGTAGCTCCTTCCTAGTAATTTGATAATCCACCCAACATATGCCTTTAAGCATAACCCTTTCAATATAACCTGGTTTAACATAACTTAATGAAGAACATGTTGTCAGTCATTACTTTCTTTGTTCTTATCTGATGAAGCCTGAGGCTACCCGCGAAAGAGACAATTTGAATGTCTGTTCTACTGACCATGCCATTTGGAGGCCATTACTTCAAATCCTTAAGCAAAGCATAGAGAAACTTCTTGGGCATACAGGAATTTGTGCGCAAATCTCTGCGCCCATGTAGGCCTTAAGTCAGGGGGTTTTTGCTAGAGCCTTTTATAAGGAATTCTCAGGCTGGACTTCTCAAAAGCCTTTCATGAGCCCAAGTTTCATCTGTGCCATTAGATACCTGTATGCATTGGGTAAATTCCTCTTCTCTTGAGGTACCCTAGCACATTTCCATTCCCAGACCTGTCAGCAAGTGACCTTCATCACTTACCACAGATCAGGAAAGGTTACTAATGGGTATCTGGCTAGTTTTCCAAAGGGCTTTTTCATTGGCCTTATAAAGTCAACCTTAATTCCTTAATGCAATCTGGAAACCCTATTCCAGCCAAAGCGTTGGTCATGTTAGGCCCGCAACTAACCTGGCCATGTGGGATTCTGCCTCAGTTTCTCACAAGTATGCCTGCACAAAGTCTTTTCACTGCTCTCTCTCAAATGGCATTTTTGGCCAGAGGCATATAGGTGTTTTCGCCTACACTATCCATCCACAGATGAAGCTGTCATCACCAACCATTACCCATCCCACTGTGCCATACATGATAAAAAAAAACTGTCCTTCCATTGTCAACAATCTTAAGTTTTGTCTTAAATAGATGATCATAAAAGTTATCTTTTTAGAACAGTTCTGCTCTTTGAGCACTTCTTTTGTTTGGACTCAAATTATGAGCTTTAAAATGGGAGAGATAATGAAGAAGACAAAGATTTCTATCCAGAGATAATAATACTTGGTCAGAGATTTACAGACAGTTTGTAGCCAGAGCTGATGACCAGGCTGCCAAGTAGTCCTGAACTTGCCAGAACATATGCAAGGTGTCCATAAAGTTCATGTGCAATTTAAACTAGTGGTCTGCATGCTCCCAGACATGTCCGTCTGGGAGAAAACTGTGCCTCCCATTAGCTGAGTTCTGGATAAACAATAGGTGATATGAGATACAGATTGTGCAAACTGATAAGACCCTGAAGGCAAGAGCCTGCAAAAGTGAAACTGAAGAGTTAAAGAGCATCCACAGTGTTGAGAGAGTAAACATCCCCCTATTGAAATTGTGAAGGCCATACACGAGGACACAGAAAACGTTCCTTATACCTACACCCTGTCCTTTCAGGCTTTACTTGTTTTTTTGCCCTTGAAATTGGGGATAGGAGTTGGTGTTTAAAAATATCACCTAATTTTTTTTTTTTTTTGTATACCCAGGGAACACAAAACACATTTTTCCCTCATGTTGGAAGATGAATGCTTTCAAGACACAATGGGAAAAAGTCTTCTGTTGCCTTGGACAAATGTTTTCTATGTTTGTTTAATATGTGGCACTTAGAAAAGTCATCAAACTAAATTCTTTAAAAGGTGCTAGGAAGCCCTGTGTGGTGACTCATGCCTGTAATCCTAGTACTCTGGGAGGCCAAGGCAGGTGGGTGGATTGCTTGAGCTTAGGAGTTTGACACCAGCCTGAGCAAGAAAAACTATTCAGATGTGGCAGCAGGGGCCTGTGGTCCCAGCTACTCAGGAGGCTGAGGCAAGAGGATCACTTGAGCCCAAAAGGTTGAGGTTGCTGTGAGCTATGATGACACCACAGCTCTCTACGCAGGGTGACAGAGTGAGACACTGCTTCAAATAACTAACTAAATAAATAAATACTGCTAGCAACAGGCTTCTTGCACATCATAACTGTGTCATAGTAAAAAAAAAAAAAAAGAAAAGAAAAAACCACTACTCAAAGAAGTTAGATGAACATCTCAAATACTTTCCTCAACAAAAGCTG
The DNA here is from genome assembly GCA_963574575.1 of Galagoides demidoff. Classification (NCBI taxonomy): domain Eukaryota; kingdom Metazoa; phylum Chordata; class Mammalia; order Primates; family Galagidae; genus Galagoides; species Galagoides demidoff. Next base: position 1,667 of record CAUYQV010122645.1, on the reverse strand, counting down.
ATTAATTCTCCAGACTATTGTTTTTCCATTTACTCTCATAGTTTCTTTTCTTTTTAATTTTAATTTCTTTTTTTTTTTTTGAAACAGAGTCTCACTTTGTCACCTTCAGTAGAGTGCCATGGTGTCACAGCAACCTCAAACTCTTGGGTTTAAGCAATTCTCTTGCCCCAGGCTCCCACATAGCTGGGATTACAGGTGCCCGCCACAATGCCTGGCTATTTTTGTTGTTGTTGTTGCAGTTGTCATTGTTGTTTCAGCTGGCAGGGGCCGGGTTTGAACTGCCACCTGGGTGTATGTGACTGGCATCCTACCCACTGTGCCACAGGTGCCACCAACTCTCATTGTTTCTATAAGCAACTCTAATTAATTCACTGAATACTATGTATACTAATCTTTTACATCTAATAGCTCAAAACTTCAGAATGTTCTAATTTGCAGATAAGGCAATTGAGGTTTAAAAAGATCAAACAATTTACCTAAAATAAGAAAGGTAGCTCGGGACAGTCCTGGTCGAACCACATCTCTCTCAGTCTAAAACTTACTCCTTAGTAACATCGATGTCTAATGAAAAGATCAGAAAAAACATAACCGATTTTAAAATTGTTAAAAGTAATATTAAGGAAATCACAAGTTAACATAAAAATAAGAATTTTCCTGTCACCTTGGCCTCTAATCACGACTGCTTTCAGAAGAAGCACAGATGGAGGCAAATGAGGTCAGACTTGCCGAAAACGTTGGGAACACTAATTTAACATGAGGACAGTATTTCTAGAAAATGTCCAGTAGGTGGCAGTGTTTGCGGACATTACTGAAAATCATTTCACTGCCCCTATCGCCACAAAGTCTCAAACAGAAATCTTTAAACTTTGGCCCAAACTTGCACTTCCCTTGTCCTGGGAAAAGTGTCAGCATTTTCTTATCACTGTTTAATTTGGGGGTTCACCTTTTGACTTTTTATGTGGAATATTGGTTTTAGTAAATTTGGCTAATCTTATTTTGAGAATTCTGTGTAAGGTCCTTGAAGTTGTTCCCACTACCAATTTCCTCCCTGGAATTTTGTGGGCTGAATAGAGTAATACTGAAATAAATAAATACTAGTATGTAAATAAATAAATTCCTATTATTTCATATTGCTTCTTAAATATCTAGGCAATATGTGACATAAAGGATCAGGCTCTTTCGACATTGCACAGGAATTGTTCAAAATGCTTGGCCTAGACACAAACCTAACTTCTTGCCACATTTCCCGAACAGTTAAGGCCTTTGACACACTGTCCCACATCCATCATTTCTCTCTGCTCTGCAACGTTCATCCCTCAATCCAGTCTAACCATATAACTTCTGTGATCATTCTGTTGTTTTTACCTCCGTACTTAACTTTCATTCTCCCAACCAAAACATTTTTCTTGATTTATTCTCTCTCCATCCATGTACCTACCTTGCTTCAAAATGCTCTTTACAAAACATTCTTTTGGTATCATTCCTTGACTAATTCTGTGTTCCTCTTTTATGTCTTTGCTGTGCATTTTCTTTCTTTTTTTTTTTTTTTTTTTTTTGAGACGGAGCCTCAAGCTATCCCCCTGGGTAGAGTGCCATGGCATCACAGCTCATAGCAACCTCCAACTCCTGGGCTCAAGCGAGTCTCCTGCCTCCGCCTCCCAAGTAGC
>CAUYQV010122644.1:0-13783 GCA_963574575.1 Galagoides demidoff | reverse complement strand
CCTCCCAAGTAGCTGGGACCACAGGCGCCCGCCACAACGCCCGGCCATTTTTTGGTTGCAGCCATCATTGTTGCTTGGCGGGCCCAGGCTGGGGATTTGAACCCACCACCTTAGGTGTACGTGGCTGGCGCCTTAGCCGATTGAGCCACAGGCGCCGAGCCATCATTTGTTATCTTAAAATGTTCCAAGATCCTATGAGATTCCCACCCTGGTTGAGAAAAAGTTTCAGGTTAGGGCACAGTGCCTGATCCGTGGGGGCAGGTGTCAGCTTCATCCATTGTACACAACAGTGAGGTGTGAACTGAGGCTGAAGAGTTGCTGTGACCAGACACTTTATATTATCTCATTGAATCCTTATGCCTTCAACAAGGTATTATCTCCATTTTACATATGAGCAGATGGCTAAGCAACTTCTCCCAAGTTGCATATAGCTAGAAAGTGATGAATGAGCGTTTAAATTTTTGTCTGAATTAAAAACCCACCTTCATTTTAATTCATGTCTCTGAGAGCCAAATAATTCGTGCTATTCTGCAGCACTTTTGTGGCTCAGTGGAAACAAGTGTAGGGGGATTCTTTCGGTGTCAGTGTCAAAACAGGGATTTTGGAGAATCAACAGTTAATCAGGCGAGTAACCTTCTTGAGTATACAGAGGAGAGACTTGCACGTAATTCTAGTACTTTCTTTGCTTTGAGAATGAAACAGACTATGCCCTGACCAGAGGTAAGTTCAGATAATTTCCAGGTATGAGGTAGAATAGGGTACAGAGATAGGTACCTGGGGCTTTTTCCCCCAAATTGAGATATTATTTGCGTATCATAAAATTCACCCTTTAAAGTATACAATTTGTTGGTTTCAGTATAGGCACAAAGTTGTTTAACCATCACCGTTACCTAATTCCAGAACATCTTCATCACCCCCAAAGAAACCACATGGCCATTAGCAGTCATTTCCCATTTCCCCTTCCCCCAGGCAACCACTAATGTACTCTCGGTCTCTGTATACATATTTGCTAGCTATTCCAAACGTCTCATATAAATAGAACCATATGATATGTGGCCCTTTTGTATTTCTCAAGCTAGCTGCTTTTACCTTAGCATAAAATTTTAAACTTTAAAATGTTTAAGATTAACCCACATCATAGATGTATCAACTACTTCATTTCTTTTTGTAGAATTTTATTTCTTTTCATACACTATTCCATTGTCCAGGTGTGCTGCATTTTACTTATCCATTCATCAATTGATAGGCATTGGGTTGTTTTTACTTCTGTAAGGCTATTGTGTACAAGTTGTTGTGTGAACATGTGTTTCCAATTCTCTTAGGCATAGACCTAAGAATGGAACTTCTAGGTCACATAGCAACTCTTTCTGGGATACTACCAGGCTGTTTTCCTAAGTGGCTGCACCATTTTACATTCCCACTAGAAATTTGTGATGGTTCCACTTTCTTCACAGCCTCAATGATACCTTAGCAATTGTCTGGTTTTTTGATTATAGCCATCCCAGTGTTTATGAAGTGGCATCTTATTATGGTTTGGGTCTGTATTTTCCTGATGATTAATGATGTCAGCCATCCTTTTATGTGCTTATTGGGTATTTGTGTATCTTCTTTGGAAAAATATTTATTTAATTTATTTTCCTATTTTGTCTGTTTTTTTTTTGTTTATTTATTTACTGAGAGTCCCACTCTGTCACCTGAGCTAGCATGCTATGGCAACAGGCTAGCTCACAGCAACCTCAAACTCCTGGGCTCAGGTAATCCTCCTTCACCTTTGTAAGTAGCTAGGACTACTGGCACCCACCGCAATGCTCAGCTAATTTTTTCTGTGTTTAGTAAAGATGGAATCTCACCCTTGTTCAGGCTGGTCTTGAACTTCTGAGCTCAAGGGATCCTCTGCCTTGGCCTCCCATAGTGCTAGGATTATAGGTGTGAGCCATCATGCTCAGCCCTATTTTCCTATTTTTTAATTGGGCTAAATGGGTTAGCTTAATTGGATCTTTTGTTGTTGAGTTGCAAGAGTTCCTTATGTGTTCTATAGACAAATACTGTCTTAGTCCATTTTGTATTGCTAAAACAGAACACCATAGACTGAGTAATTTATAAAGATGTTGAAACTTATTTCTCATATTCTGGAGTCTAGGAAGTCTAAGATGAAAGGCATTACATGCAGGACAGCAGGCAAGGAGAGAGTGAGGGAATGGGGGCAAAACTTATCCTTTATCAGGAACCCATTCCTGCCCCACTCCCACAATAACAGCATTAATCTGTTCAAGAGGGCACAGCTCTTAGGACCTAATCATTTCTTGAAGGTCATAAGGGCCTTTTCAGTTTTGATAGTGTTCTTGAAGCATTTTTCTTCCTTGTGTTTATTGTTTATATCCAAGAAACCATTACCTAAAGCAAGATCACCAAGATTTACACCTACGTTTTCTTCTAAGAGTTTTATTGTTTTATCTCTTTAATTTAGTTCTTTGATCCATTTTGCCTTAATTTTTGTAGATGGTGTGAAGTAGGAGTCCAACTTCATTCTTTAGTGGATATCTGTATAGTATTTTTCCCAGCATCATTTGTTGAAGACTCTTTTTTTCCTCATTGAATTATCTTGACACCCTTGTCAAAAATCAGTTCACCTTAGAATTATAGGTTCATTTCAAAATTTCAGTTGTATTTCACTGATCCAGTGGATCACAATGATCCATTTTTAGTTTTGTATCAATATCATACTGTCTTCATTACTGTAACTTTATATAATAGTAAGTTTTAAAAGTGGAAAATGTAACTCATCTAATTTTGTTGTTTTTTAAGGTTTTTTTTTTTTTTTTTCTATTCTGAGTCCTTCAGATTTCTATATGGATCTTAGGATCAGCTTGTCATTTCTGCAAAAAAGGTAGCTGGAATTTTGATAAGGATTATCGTGAATCTATAGATTAATTTGGAGATTATCAGAATCTATTAAATCTTCTTCCAATCCATGAACACAGATTTTGTTTATTTTGATAATCTTTAATTTTTTTCAATGTTTTTAGTGTACAAATCTTATACTTGTTTTAAAAATTTCATTCTCTTGCTGGGGGCAGTGGCTCATGCCTGTAATACTAACACTCTGGGAGGCTGAGGCAAGTGCATTGCCTGAGCTCAGGAGTTTGAGACCAGCCTGAGGGAGAAGACGACTCCTGTCTCTAAAAACAAAAAAAGCTAGGTGTTGTTGTAAGTGCCTGTAGTCCCAGCTACTAGGGAGGCTGAGGCAAGAGAATCATTTGAGCTCAAGAGTTTGAGGTTACTGTGAGCTGTGACACCATAGTACTTTGCTGAGGACAACAAGATTCTGTCTCAAAAAAAAAAAAAAGTAAAAATTTCATTCCCAATGATTTTATTCTTTTTGATGGAGTTATTCTCTTAATTTTATTTTTGGATATATTTTTAATCACTGCCAGTATCTGTAGTACAGAACTACAATTGATTGTTGTATATTGATCGTATAGCCTGCAACCTTGCCAAACTCATTTATTAGCTCTATCTAATAGTGTGTCTTTGTGTGTGTGCATGTGTGGGTGTGTGTCTGTTCCTTAGAACTTTCTATCAAGATCATAACATCTGTAAACAGAGACAATTTTATTTCCTCCTTTCCAATTTGGATGACTTATATTTCTTTCTTCTACCTAATTGGCTTGGCTAGGACCCTTAGTACAGTGTTGAGTAGAAATAGAGCAGGGGTCCTTGTTTTATTCTTGATCTTTGGGGAAAGCTTTCGGTCTTTCACTATTAGTATAATATAATATTAATTGTGTTTTTTCCGTGGATTCTCTTTATTAGATTGAGAGATTAATTAATTATTAATTTCTAGGTTACTGAGTGTTTTTACGATGAAAAGTTGTTAGATTTTGGCAGTGCATTGGCTGTGTCTGTTGAGATATTTATGTGGTTTTTGTCTTTGTGATACTAAAATGATAATATTACATTGACTTGTGTTCATACATTGAGCCAACCTTGCATTCCTGAAGTAAATATCATTTAGACATGGTATATAATCCTTTATCTATCACTAGGTTTGGTTTGCTAGCCTTTTGTTTGTAGCTGGAGATTTCCCAAAAAATGTGCTTAATAGGTTTTCTGACATTATGCAGAGGGAAATGGAAGATGCCTTGTATTATTTCACTAATATGTATTTTATATGTTATCTTACCATCACCATGCTAAAGGCCTTATGTATGTTATCTTATTCAAACTTTACTAACCTTGTGATGGGTTGAAGTCACTTAATCTTCTCCTGTGTACTAAGGGGACATTGTCCCTATCTTGCAGATGAGAAAGTAAGGGAGCAGGGATTTCTTTCTTGGTCATTTAGCCCTTATCCTCTCTTAACAGGGTTTGATGTTAGAAGGCGAAGAAGTAAGACAGAGCCAAGTAAAGCAGTGGATTTTTATGAAAATGTGTCATGAATTATTTCTGATAAAGCTAGCTTTATCTACAACTGTTGTAGATAAAATCATAGGCTAAAGATCCTGTATTAGGTCAGGAGTTGAGGACAGGGAAGAAGAAACTCAACTTTTTCCTAATTATATCACTACACTTTTATTGAATTCAGATAAGATCAGACCTTAATCCATAAGTCAGAACCTCTTGAGGTATTTCCTGGCTTTAAGTATTTGCAGTAGTTGATGGTCTAGTGTGAATGACACGCAAGCTGTACAGTGAGGTCTGGGCTCTAGCAATGGCCCCCTTTATTCAAGTGGGCATTGGTGTGGAGGGAACCCAGAATACTCATTGTATGCTTAGTAAAGCATAGAGTGGTTAGGTATAAAATATGCTAAGTTGGTGATTTGGGAGATTTTGTCCACGTCAGAGGAGGAGAGATGCTGTGTTCTGCAGCTGGATTATCATGATCTGCAATTTGGTGAGGATTCAGCTTCCCAAAGATGATTGGAATTTTATTTTATTTTATTATTTTTTTTGAGACAGGACCCTCAAGCTGTCTCCCTGGGTAGAGTGCTGTGGCATCACAGCTCACAGCAACCTCCAACTCCTGGGCTCAAGCGAGTCTCCTGCCTCTGCCTCCTGAGTAGCTGGGACCACAGGCACCCGCCACAATGCCCGGCTATTTTTTGGTTGCAGCCGTCATTGTTGTTTGGCGGGCCCAGGCTGGATTCGAACCTGCCACCTTGGGTGTACGTGGCTGGTGCCTTAGCCACTTGAGCCACAGGTGTCAAGCCAAATGATTGGAATTTGATGAGACATGCGCTGGCAATTTGCAGTTACAGATAAAAAAGGTAGAATATCTTAAAATTATTCTCTAAGAAGTAAGCAGCTTTCTTGGAATGGAAATCAGAGGCAGGAGCTCTTGGAATTAGTAAGTTAATTTAGTTCTGATGAATAGGGGAGAAGAACAGTAAACCAAATATTTTGCATATTTCTTATTTTATTTTATTTTTATTAAGTCATATATACATAGATCATGAATACATTTATGCCTTTGTGGGAGTCAATGTGTTTATTATTTGTGCAAATTAGAGTGCTTACATCCTACCAATTAATATATCTTTCACCTCATTTACTTAATCACAGTGTTAAGACATTTGTGTTCAATACTCGATAGATTTGACTTGTACTTTTGCAGTATGCTCCATAGATGTGGTCCCACCATTAACCCTCCCTCTGATAGAAGCCAGGGTGAGGTGGAGGGTATGGTAGAGAGTTTCAGTGGTATTGGCAAATATTGTTTCTTAAAGTGAGTAATCAGTCCATGGGTATTCTTATTCCAATGTTTTATAACTTCCATATACATCACATTTAGAAAAATATCCAATATTTCATTCAAAAAAGAAGGGGATAAAAGAAAAATGGAGGGATAAGGGAAGAGAGTCAAGCTCTGGAAGAGAACTAATGTGTTAGTGATGGAAAGACCAGGTGGCCTTTGCTTAATGTAGGTTGTATTACAGTCATCTTGCCTATTTGGCGTTATTAGGGAAATACGTGCTTCTCTGTTCTTACAGCTGAGAGGTAATTTCTTAGAATTGGAACTTGGGGAAAGGAGGAAAGAAGAGCTTTGAAACAGATTTTGTTTCTCCTTCTTGGAGAAGAAAGTGGTGGGTGTGAGAGTGGGAGCTTATGTGTCCAGGCATCAAACTTGGCAGACAACTCCTTCAGAGCAGATGGAGTGAGGATTTCATTGCCTGACAGACTGACTCAGACCTGCCTCCCTGCAGCCAGCCACTACTGGGTATGGCTTGAATCTCTGTCCAAAGCAGCAGGATCATGGGATCACTCCTATTCCAGCAGTGGCAGACTCTAACCTTCCCAGAAGAGTTGCCCAGGGCTCAGGCAGACCAAGTGTTCCTGCGAGGAGATGATGCGTTTGACCACAGTTTGCGGGGATGGTGGCTTTGGTGAAATGGGCATTTCTTAGGCTGACCTGTTTTGGCAGAGGCTGTATGACTCCCCCAATCCATGTCATTTTAGGGAGGATTTTTATATCGGCTTGCAGCTTGCTTTTCTGCCCTGAGATTATGAAAAAGGTGAAAAGGAAGCTTCTGTACAATCCAGTGGATGGTTTAGTGAGGTCAGCACAGGAAAAAAAAACTCTGGGAAAGGCTTAAAATTATTCTCTAAGAAGTAAGCAGCTTTCCAGAAACTACAGAGCTTGCTGCCAGTCACGATTTTAGCAACCAGTGAAGATGAGCGTGTTTTGGATTAGAGCCACAGCCTTTTAGTTCGTGTCTTTGCCTTTAGTCTCTCCCCTGCCAATCTAGGCTGCAAAAGCTGCCAGGCTTTTTTCCTCTAAAATCCTGCTTTCATTGTGGCACTTTCCATTCAGGTACCTCTGGTAGCTGCTGTTCCTGCATCAAGTTTAAGCTTGCTGTCTAGCTCTGCAATTTGTTATATATGGCCTTAGGTCTTATCTTCCTCCATGGCATCCACTATCTGCACCCGACAGGCTCCTTTTTTCTGTCCTTCCAGACATAGTGTTCGTTTCCACCTGTATCTTTTGCTCAAAACAGTCCTTTTCCTCTGGCTAAATCCTACCTGTCCCATAAGACTTAGCTCAGGTCTTCCTCAAGCTGGCATTAATCACTGTCTTCTCTGCTCTATCAGACACACATAGTAATTTCCGAATAATTTAGTGGCAAACTGTTTTGAGTTAGTGTTGGACTATAAGCCTTTTGAAGTCACCGGAAATGTTTCCTTCTCTTACCTGCCCATGGAATTTAAGATGGTGCCTGGCACATATTAGTACATTTTGTCAAATAACTAAACATCGAAAGTTTTATGAATAATAACTGGTATTTGTATATCCTTTTAGAGTCACAAATTGATTTTACATTTATTTATGTCCTCCAAATTTTGTGATATCCTCACTTAAAGATGAAGAAATTGAATCTTAAAGAGTCAAAATAATTTGCACAAGGTAACTCAATTGGTAAGTGACACAGAGTAGACAGGACTGGAGCCCAAATTTTGGGTCTGTTGAAAATGCTGACTTGCCTTGGGTTTTCTTGAAATCCTAGTTTTCTGTAAGGGATTCATAGCTACTGTTGTTCAATACCATGGAAATATCCTAGGAGCTCAATGAAAAGGCAATGTGTTCCTGTGAACTAGACAGTTTTAGGAGACTGACAATGTTTCAGATGCAAGTGGATCCAAAGAAGGAAGGTGTAGGGAGCTGAAGAATGTCCTTCCCCCCATCTCACCACCCCCACCAAATTGGGTCCACACAGGACCTCACAATGTAACTTATTTGGAAATAGGGTTTTTGAGAGGAATTCATGCTAGATGTAAGGTATAACCTAACCAATGGCTGGTGTCCTTACAAGGAGAAGAGAGGACACGGAGGAGAAGGCTGTGTGGAGATGGAGGCAGAGATTGCAGTTCACAGCTACGAGCCAGGGAAAGGCCATGACTGCTGCTGCCACCAGAAGCTGGAAGAAATAAGGAGCGTCTAGGCCCCTTCAGCCTTTGGAGGGAACAAAGCCCTGCCAGCACCTTAATTTCAGACTTCTAGCCTCTAAAATTCTGAGAAAAAAATTTCATTAAAAGAAGTCACTTGTTTTAAGCCACCAAATTTGTGGTAATTTGTTATTGTAGCCTCAGGATACCAATGTAGAAGGGAAGAAAAATGAATGTTCACTAAAAGGTCTCCTGTATACCAGGCGTGTCCTTTCTAGGCACTTAATATGTTATTTTACTTTATCTTCCAACAACCTATGTGAGTAGGGTTGTTTATCCATATTTTACAGGTCAGAAATATAAGGCTCAGAAAGATGAAATAGAAATCTTGTGTTTTAAGACAGTTCTCTCATTTTGTTTTCAGCTGTACACTTCCTTCCTCTGCTGATTGCTTGAAGAATTTATTAAGTGGCCCCCAAAGTGACTGGGGATCAAATTGTGATGGTCCATCCCTACTGGATTGGTTAAAGATGTGCAAAGTGGGTTTGTCAAAGGAGGACCAGAGGTCTCCTTTCCTCTGGGGTAGGTGTTCACCATCTGTCTCTCCCACAGTTTTACCTGATCATCACCCCCATGTATTCACATCTCCTTCACGAAACTTTCCGAGATTTCTCTTTACCTAATATTTTCAGTTTCTCCTTTTCTCTCTCTATTGTGTGAAACCCTGTAATGGTTTATCTGCTTAAATTTCATTGCACGGACTGCAGTCTTTCATTATGTGATTTTGCTTTGTCACATTTGCCCAGGTGTATCATCGGTCTCTTGAGGATAGAGATCTCATCTTATTCATTTGTCTGTCTTCCACAGTACCTACCATTAAGTCCCTCATAACAGCCCACTTTGCAGGTTCCAGTGCCAACCTTTAGGAGGCAGAGTTCATCTTTAGTTTCTTCCTATCTTCCTTTTTAGTGATGTCATTTATCTTTCAAGGTTATACCCCAAACCCTCAGTCACCTGTCCTCTGACTTTTACTTAAATCTATTCAGAAGTGATTGCTGGCTGTGCATGGTGGTTCACAGCTGTAATCCTAGCACTCTGGAAGGCTAAAGTGGGTGGATTGCTTGAGCTCACAGGTTCGAGATCAGCCTGAGCCAGAGTGAGACCTTCTCTCTAAACAAAGTAGCTGGGTGTTGTGTGTGCCTGTGGTCCCAGCTATTTGGCAGACTGATGCGAGAAAATTGCTTGAGCCCAAGAGATAGAGGTTACTGTGAGCTATGATGCCATGGCACTCTACCAAGGGTGACAAAGTGAGAATCTGTCTCAAAAAAAAAAAAAGTGATTACTGTGCTCTGTTCCATATCACTTTATAAGAGCTCTGTCATAACTCTTTCACCATGCCCTATAATCAACTCTTTCACCATGCCCTATAATCAAGTTACGTATCTGCTTCCCCAAACTGCAGACTCCCTAGAAGGAAAGGTTCTTCTTGCTCAGTTTTGTATCCCAAACACCAAGCTTTTTGCTTCACATTTATCAAAGTTGGTTGAGTGAGTAAATTAAAGATGTTTTCTTCCTAGGATACCTATGTTTTCTAAGAAAAGTTATAGACCAGAAGTCCTTCCAAATCTAATTGAATTTAATGTAGAATTAAAAATATATATTGACAAGAAGTGAGGCAGAGGTGTGGATTGGGACCCTTTTGATGCCTCTAATATTTGACCTTATAGGTTACCCTCTAATTTGTATGGCTAGTCCTCCCAGCTCTAGATGAGATGTAGATCCTTTGGCCAAGGTCATATTGAATGGTGATGCTGAAACTCTCCATATAGGGAAGGATTATTTCCTGGAGAGTTTTGTGAAGATGTCTTTTTATGAAAATAGCTTTTAAGAAGCAAAGAAAAACATCTGCTTCAGATAATTCAAGGTTTAGAGCTGATGAAGATCCTCTTTAATCGTTTGTTCTTCCAGGGGAGTAGCATAGTATAATAGAAAGAACACTTGACTGGTAGTCACAATGCAAGTCCTGTTCCCAGATCTGACTCTAATTAGTTATCTCATTACAGTGTACTTTTGTTGTTTCTTTTTTCTCCTTGTAACCATTTCCCCTTCTTTTTGTACCCAGGGTCCATAGTTTCCTCTGAGGAGCTGTCTTCTCCCCAGAACTCTGGCCTTTGAACAGAGCTTTGGACAGAGCTCTTTTCATTCTTGGCTCCAGGGATAAAGACATGTGACACATGTCTTGCTAATTAGAGTATTACATTCTTCTGATCATGGAGATTGGTTTAGGGATGGGCATCAATTTCAGTATGGATCTGCGATTCTTTTGATCAGATTTTTAGAGAAGAGGTAGTGTATTTTTTCACATTGGACGCAGATCTGATATAAGGCTGGGGTCCTCAGGAGAATTACTACCTGAGAGCAAAGCCAAAATGGAGATGAAGGGTGATCATGTCCTTTGAACTTTTAAAATCTATTGAAATTAAACTTGGGCTTTTAATTTCCACAAATATGTGGGATAGTAATGTATTCCTTTGGCCTAGTTTATACTTGTGTGTGTACAAGTCCCAACTCAATAAGTGACTTTTAGACAAGCTTTTCTGAGCCTTTATACTCACCTTTAAAATGAGTGCCATGGGAGCATTAGGTGGTAGAGGATTTGCTTCTCTCTTGATACTTGTTTGAAGTAAACTAGATCTTTTTAAATCCGAATATTCCAGATTGGTGGTGAAATGTTCTTGGTGCTACTGATTGTCATTGTGTTTCTGTATAGCTGACTGTGACCACTGATATTTCAATAGCTGTATAAAATTGTAGTGCTGTCACAAGCTCTGTGAACTGTGCCAAATTTTTAGTCTTTCTGAGCTGTAGTTTCCTTTCTTAGGATTCTGATGCTGGTAGCTATCTTACTCAACTTACAAAGTTAAATGGTGGAATAAAATCAGAAGAGCCATAAGTATTATGGATGTCTGAGGGAGAAGAAAAAAAAGCAATAAACAAGGAAAATCTATTTGAGAGAATAATAGCGGAAAACTTCCTTGTTATGTCTATAGGTTTAGATATCTAGATACAAGATAGTCATCAAACACCTGGAAGATTCGTAGCAAATAAGACATCATCAAGACATAAACTTATCAGCCTGATCAAAGTCAAAGTGAAGGACAAAAGGACAAAATCCTACTGGCTATGAGATGAAAGCACCAAGTTAGTTACAAAGGAAAACCCATCAGACTTAACAAAAGACCTCTCAGCAGAGACCTTTCATGTCAGAAGGGATTGAGGGGGGGTCCCATTTTTTAGTCTTAAGTAGAATAACTGCCAGCCAAGAATTTTATATCTTACAAAACTAAGTTTCATTAATGAAAGAGAAATAAGGTCTTTCCCAGGCAAGCATGCACTAAGGGAATTTGCTACCACTAGACATGCCATATATATGAAATGCTTACAAGTGTTCTACACATGAAAAAGAACCAACTCTTGACACCAATCAATGTAAAAACACCTGAAAGTTAAAGCTCACAACCCTTACAAAACGGTAACACAAGGAAGAAAACAAAGCAAGTAGATATTGTTCAACATGATGAACGGAACAGTGCCTCACATATTAATATTAACATTGAACATAAATAGTCTTTTTTTTGAGACAGAGCCTCAAGCTGTCCCCCTGGGTAGAGTGCTGTGGCATAGCTCACAGAAACCTCCAACTCCTGGGCTCAAACGAGTCTCCTGCCTCCGCCTTGCAAGTTGCTGGGACCACAGGTGCCCGCCACAACGCCTGGCTATTTTTTTTTCAGTTGCAGCCATTGTTGTTTGGCGGGCCCGGGCTGGATTCAAACCCGCCACCTTAGGTGTATGTGGCTGGTGCCTTAGGCACTTGAACCACAGGCACCAAGCGAACATAAATAGTCTTAATGTTCCTTTTAAAAGATATGGACTGGATAAATGGGTGAAAAAACACACTCCATGTATCTGCTGTGTCCAAGAAACCCATCAAACGTGCAAGGATGCTCATAGATTTAAGGTAAAAGGATGAGAAAAAATAATGTGCATGAATTGGAAATCAACAGCAAGCAAGAGTAGTTATTCTGATATCAGATAAAACAGACTTTAAATTAACAATTGCTAAAGAAAAAAATCAAAGACAGTCATTATATAAAAATAATGGGGACAATTCAGCAAGAAGATACAACAATTGTAAATACACATGCACCTCACATAAGACCTCCCAGATTCATAAATATACTATTACTACATCTCAGAAAAATAAACAGCATCACCATAATTGCTGTGGACTTCAACACTCCACTGACAAAACTGATCACCACGGCAGAAGATCAACAAAGAACCAGTAGACTTAAAACAGGACTCTATAACAAATGGACCTAACAGGAATCTACAGAACACTCTACACAAACATTGCAGAGTATACCTTCTTCTTATCAGCACATGGGACATTTTTCTTTTTCCTTTTTTTTTTTTTTTGAGATGGAGCCTCAAGCTATCCCCCTGGGTAGAGTACTGTGGCATCACAGCTCATAGCAACCTCCAACTCCTGGGCTCAAGCGAGTCTCCTGCCTCCGCCTCCCAAGTAGCTGGGACCACAGACGCCCGCCACAGTGCCCGGCTATTTTTTTTTTGGTTGCAGCCGTCATTGCTGTTTGGCGGGCCCCGGCTGGATTCAAACCCGCCACCTTGGGTGTATGTGACTGGCACCTTAGCCACTTGAGCCACAGGTGCTGCGCTGAGACCCGGGTCTTTAGGTTGTTACATGCACTTGCAATTCTACATTGCAGGAAGGAGCAGGGAAGGAGAAAAACACAACAGAAACAATAACCCAAACATCATACTGTGACTTGATTGAAACCTTAACTTTCTAATGTCATGGGGCACAGACTTAGCACTTGGAAATGTCACAAATGCCGAACACTTTATGGTGCTATTCTGAGTTGGATTTTGTCTACTCTTTGTTTGCATACACCCTTCTGCTCTTAGTCTTTGAAGTTTGCATTAAGAAAGTGGCCTGCGCAGAGATGCAGTAATCCCAGTTTAGGGAAAAGCTGCTTCTTGGCCAGCTCAGGCATAGAGAGTGTATCTCTCACCCTGGACTTTCACAGGGTCCTGCATCTGCTTCAGGATTAAATGTTGCTGATTCCAGAACTGCCTGGAAGAAAATACAACACAAAAAATTTGAACGGCATTTCTTTAGAGTTTAGAAAAAGAAGGGCCAGTCGCGCCCCCCACTCTCCCCCGTCTTGACAACTATGTGCTGCCATCTAGTGGCAAGTTTTCAAAGTGCAGGCATATTGTTGCTCCAGCCGGGTCCCCGGTGACCAACACCACCGTGGGAAGGCGAGAATTTAAGGAGTCACCTCGGCAGAGACCACGCAGAACCTGTGGCTAAGACCCTCATGGAACTGGAAGCCGCTGGGGAAGTGGAATAGAGAAGCCTCTATTTTGTGGTTTGGTCGCATCTTAGCCAACCAAGCAGATGAGTAACTACAATAGCTTTACTTAGAAGTCTAAATTTATTTTGCATTTCATACGGTACACCTAAAAAGCGCTCGGCTATGTCTTATTTTTTGTTCTGAGGTGGGTTAAAGGCAGTGAGCATATGGGAAGCTGTCGCAGAGTGGGAAACCCAAATCACCTTTTTATTCCCTTATTTTTAATGCAACAGATAATGAAAAAGAATAAGGCCCCCAAGTGGCCCCCATGCTCCACGTGGTGGGGGAAATCTACCTCCTCCTTGGCTTTTGAGTTTAAGATGATGTTATGTGGCTCGGCGCCTGTGGCTCAATCGGCTAAGGCACCAGCCATGTACACCTAAGGTGGCGGGTTCGAATCCCCAGCCCGGCTGCCAAACAATGATGGCTGCAACCAAAAAATGGCTGGGCGTTGTGGCGGG
>CAUYQV010122642.1:0-17078 GCA_963574575.1 Galagoides demidoff | reverse complement strand
CAAGACCAGCCCGAGCCAGAGCAGCAAGTCCTCATCTCTAAAACTAGCCAAGCATTGTGGCGGGCACCTGTAGTCCCAGCTACTTGGGAGGCTGAGGCAACAGAATCGCTTGAGCCCAAGAGTTTGAGGTTGCTGTGAGCTATGATGCTACAGCACTCCGCCCAGGGCAACAAAGTGAGACTCTGTCTCAAATAAATAAATAAATAAATAAATAAATAAATAAATAAATAAAAAGAAAGAAACAGCTGGTGGATAAAGCAGTACAGAACATTACAAAGCTCTTCAACTTACAGGACTTAACATGTGTGCACTGGGGCAGGGAGAGAGAGACACAGAGACAGAGGACAAATGAGAGTCTGCCCCTACTCAGCGTGGGGCACATGCCCTGGGTGAGTCAAGACAAGCCGTGTGACTCAGCTGTCCCTTACAAGACCTCACTGTGGTCATCTCGCTGAGCTGAGTATTTTTCTCACACACCATCGCCACCCAGCCAGGGATGACACTTCCCAGGTGTGGTGGTGCGAGCTCTCATCATGAGAGTGTGAGCAGATATGATACCTGCAACTTCAGGCCTCCCTGCTAAAGAGAGGTCCACAGCTCTCCCTTTCTAGTGGTGGCCACTAGGCTCTCAGAAGCCACACAGAGAAGGCAACAGCCGTTGTCCACTGGGTCCCTAAGTAATTGCATGGACCAGAGCCTTCTGCTGACCTGACACATGAAACCAGTGAGACAACTTTGACATACAAGGTGCATTCTCATTCTCTGAGCCACTAAAACTTTGGGGTCTGTTTGTTACAACAACTTGCCTGAACTAATGTGTTGCCAAGTTAACCTCCTGAAGGATTTTCAAGGGTTATTTTAATTATTACACCACATATATGCCTTATTTTACGATATTGAACCCTAACCTTGTCCCTACCCCTACTGCATAAAATGTGACTCCACTGGGTGCTAAAACGGACAAGAGACTATAAGCAAGGCTTGGGGTTTACTCCCCCTGCTTCTTTATCTTTTCAGCCCTTCCCACAACTCTGTGAAGCATAAACTGCATAGAATTACAGATAGAAAACATGATAGGAAGGGCCGTTGTTAGGCTGGGAGTTGTGGTTGGGGAGCGTGGTGAGGATTTCAGGCCACAGCCCAGGCCACTGCTGGGGCATTCACCATCACTCAGGTTACTCAAACCCTTCAGAAAACACTTCCCATTGTCTCAGTCCTTGGGACAATTAGATGGCAGAGACCCAGGCGCCAATGGCATCATAGTGGCCTCTGTGTATTGCACTGAAGTCCACGAATGTCAGAATCACCAGAGAACTTGTCAAAATGAAGGTTCCCCAAGGCCCACTGACTGTGGCTCTGAGCTGGCAGAGCTGGCTGGGGCTTGGGAATCTTTATTTTTCATGTGCTCCTTGGATGGGACCCACTGGAGATCCTGGTGGTCCTCTCTGCCTCCACTGGCCCTTTCAGGGGTTCATTAGCAGATGCCTCAACAGTGGCTCTGTCAGTATCTCCCTTATAAGGGGGCCTCTGCCTAGAGACAGAATGAGTCTCCCCTCTTTGAGTGGGTTGTGGGCATAGGTGGGCCCAGAGTTCCAGTCCACCCTGCAGACTCTGCCCTGTCCTGCTGCTTAGAGGCCCCTGGTCAAGTCTGCCTTGCAATGGAGGGTTGTAAACACACCCATTCCCTGTCCTACCCCTCCCCATCCTTCCCTGCTCTCTACTCTCTGAGACCCCAAAGGTGGCCCCCACTCACTCAGTGTCCTGTGGGGTGGTGGGGTCCGACCAGGCAACCACTGGGGACTCAGCTGGTGCCAGCGCCTTGAGCTCCTCGGCCTCTTCATCCTGAGAGGGCAGCTTATTCCTGCAAGGATACAGACACAGAAGGGGGCTTCAGGGAGGGCATGGGCCCCAGGGGTCAGTGAAATGACTTTGATCCCTAAACAGCACATAGAGCCAATTCCTGGGTAGAGGAAAGGAAGAGGGGATGGTGTTGCCAAAGGACCCTCATTTGCCTGGAGGGAGGCAAAGAGGGAGAAGAGAGGGACACAGCCACGCTCTGCACCTCTGCCTCCACATCTGTGCAGTGGCCTAGAATTGAAGGTATCAGGCAAACTTGAATTTGCAACCTCATCCTGCCTCTTCTTAGTGCGTGACCTTGGCAATTTATTTAAACACTCAGTTGGAACCCAAAGCTGAGTCTTGCCAGGCTTCCAGGCCAGCACTTGTCCCTCCCACCATGAGTCAAGACTCCAGCATTAGGGTTTTTAGGGGGCTGTAGAAGGAGGGACATGCAGAAGCCACCCTTATTGCTGAAGCCTCTGAAACTATCCTGTTACCTTCCGCCAACCTGCTGAAGTTGGAGAAACTCATGGAGTCATTTCTTTCACACTCTAATTGAAAGGACAGCTCCACACAGGAAGACTGGGGCCAAAGGTAGTATAGCTGGGACCCAGAGTCAGTCTTCCGGCAGCCAGCCAGCCCAATGTGCCCTCCTGAGCCCAGGAGCACGTGCTGTCCCAGTGAACCCAGAGCGAGGAACCCCCACCTGGCATCTGCCCCATGCTGAGTAGCTCACAGTCAGTAACTCCTTACATTCTTGAAACAATTTTGGTAGACAGGTGGTATTTTTATTCTTGTGTTACAGTGAGGAAAAGGGAGGTCTAGGAAAGTTAACTGACTTGTCTTAAGGCCTACATCTTGTATGCACTGAGCTGGGATTTGCTCCAAACCACGGTCTCGAGCTGAAAGATGAGCCTCGCCAGAGTGGCCCTCTGTCGGGGCTGTGGTTTCCATGGCTTCGTGGCTCCCATCAGTTGCTGCCAGTACTCTATCTGCCCCTGTCCATAGTCAGCCCCACCAGCCTTGGCTCTAGAGGCAGGCCTCAGGATCTGCCCCTTCTGGTGCCGGCAGAGGCTCACCACCCTGTTTCTCATGGTCACACTCAATTTAGCATCTGTTTGTTACTTGATCATGACCTGTCTTGACCCCACTAGAAGTTTAGCTACCAATGTCTGGAGCAGAGCCTGGCACATGACAATGTTCAATAAATGTTTCTGAATGAATGAATGACAAGGACAAGAGGAGCCTCACAGGCCCAGCTCACGTGCAGAAAGTCAGAGGTTCAGATTCTAGTGCTATGTGATCTTGGTCCCCTGAAATATGGCTCCCCTAAGCTGGGTCCATATTAGCTTCTCTGCCCACATAAAGGGAACAGAGGTAGGTAGACCAGATGACTGTAAGCATGGTAACACCACATCTGGACCCTTGGGTATGTGTTGTGTATAATTCAGTAAACTAAATTATGTGTTATGCATAATTCAGCTCACTGCTCCACCAGCTCCAGTGTACTTAGGCTCAATGACACTGTCTCTTTTCTCTGTGTTAAAATCTAAGAACCCTCAACTTTCTACATCCAGCCATCTCTGCTCTGGCAGGCTCCAGACCTCAACTGAGAAATTTCTTAGGAACTCACAGATGAGAGAAAAAATGGGGGGAAAAGCGAATAATTTATCCATCTAGTGTGGAAGAAGCACTGACAGCTTCCCCATCACTCATTCCTTCCTTCCTTCATTCATTCATAAGATACTGACCTGCCCTTGACAGTGTGCCTAAAGCTGTATTCAGGGCTTTTTGCCAGTTACCTCCCTCAAGGTCAAAAGCAGCTCCAGCCACTCAGCCACAGATTTATCTCCAGAGGCATAAAAATGGGCCTAGCCTGACCACAAGTCCCACTCTTGAGAAAGGCCCAAGGACAGAGAGCTGAAGACCAAACACGAGGTCACAGTGCCACTGTGGACAGTGCCCGACAAGAGGGGATTTGTTATATTCATCCTGGCACATGGGGCTGGAGGACTATGACATGGCCGTCTTAAAATAGCCTGGCAATATGGGAACAGGTTCATGGAATGACATCGTCCCTCAAAGTCAATCACTTCTTCAGTTAAAGCCACACAGAATCATGAGCCTATAAATGGGGCACAGAAGAGAATACAAAGCAATAGGCTCGGCGCCTGTGGCTCAAGCGGCTAAGGCGCCAGCCACATACACCTAAGATAGCGGGTTCGAATCCAGCCCAGCCCGCCAAACAACAATGATGGCTGCAACCAAAAATAGCTGGGCGTTGTGGCGGGTGCCTGTGGTCCCAGCTACTTGGGAGGCTGAGGCAGGAGACTCGCTTGAGCCCAGGAGTTGGAGGTTGCTGTGAGCTGTGATGCCACCTCACTCTACCCAGGGGAATAGCTTGAGGCTCTGTCTCAAAAAAAAAAAAAAGAGAATACAAAGCAATAAAAACATCATCTCGTGTGATGTTTTTCTAGTGTTCTGTGGTGTTTCCATTATCTAACAATAAAACGAGGGGATGATACTAAAAGTACAGGTAAAAAGGCAAAAATAAAGAATTGGGATTATATTAATTTAAAAAGCTTCTGGGCTCAGCACCCATAGCACAGTAGTTACAGCGCCAGTCACATACATTGGATCTGGTGGGTTTGAATCCAGCCAGGCAGGCTAAACAACAATGACATGCACAACCAAAAAAAAAATAGCCAGGCATTGTGGTGGGCACCTGTAGTCCCAGCTACTTGGGAGGCTGAGGCAAGAGAATTGCTTAAGCCCAAGAGTTTGAGGTTGCTGTGAGCTATGATGGAACAGCACTCTAACGAGGGTGAGACTCTGTCTCAAAAAAAATAAATAAATAAAAATAAAAAGCTTCTGTATAGCAAAGGAAAAAATCAACAGAGTGCAAAGAAAATCTAAGGAATGGGGAAAAATACTTGCCCTACATATATGATAAGGGGCTAATATCCACAATATGTAAGACATTACTACAATAAACAAATTACTAAAAAAAACAAAGTAGGCAAAAGACCTGAATAGTGACTTCTCCAAAGAAGACAGACAAGTGGCCAGCAAGTATATGAAAAGATGCTCAACATCACTAATTATCAGCATATCACAAATCAAAACCACAATGAGACACCACCTCACACCTGTTAAGATGACCATTATATATATATAAAAAAAAAAAGGCAGTGCCCATAGCTCAGTTGGCAGGGCACCAGCCACATACACCTAGGGAGGTGGGTTCAAACCCCACCCCAGCCTGCTAGGCAACAATAACAACTGCAACCAAAAGATAGCTGGGTGTTGTGGCAGGCACCTATAGTCCCAGCTATTTGGGAGGCTGAGGCAAGAGAAACACTTGAGCCCAAGAGTTTGAGGTTGCTGTGAGCTATGATGCCACAGCACTCTACCTAGGGCAACAAAGTGAGACTCTGTCTAAAAATAAAGAAGGAAAAGAAAGAAATCAAGATCTTAAACAGGTATTTGCCCATCTATGTTCATTGTCACATTATTCACGATAGTCAGGAGGTGAAAATAATCTAAATGTCCATGGATAGATGAACAGATAAACAAAATGTGGTACATACAGACAATGGAATATTATTCAGCCTTAAAAAGGAAGGGAATTCTGTCATAAGCTACAACATGGATAAACCTGGAAGACATTATATTAAATGAAATAAGCCAGTCCCACCAAGCAAATACGGCATGGTGCCACTTATCTGAGGTATCTAAAGTAGTCAGATTCATAGAAACACAAAGTAGAATGGTGGCCATCAGGGGCTGGGTGTGGGTGGCGGGAGGAATGGGGAGTATTCAATGGGTATAGAGTTTCCATCATGCAAGATGACAAATTCTAGCCATCTGCTGTACCACCCTGTGCACATGTAACAGTATTTGAAATGCACACTTAAAAATTTGTTAAGAGAATTTTAAAAAAGACATGGCAAGTTATAACCACATGCAAGTTTTGATAATAGCATCCTGTTAAAATATAACATAAAATAAAATGAGAGGGCAGAAACCAGCTCTGTTACATTTAATATATTATTATACTATTTATTATTATATTTTTATTAGTAGAATTCCCCTTCTAACCTGGGAGTTTGGATCATAATCCTGAAAGACACAATCCCAAATGCCATAATCCCTAAAATATTAGAACCTCGAAAGATCAAAAAAAAAATCCCCCAAATCACAATCATGGGATGGTCACATCATGTTGTGTATGGATGAGCTGATGTGGAATGAATTCTCGTGTACCCAAAAGAAGACAGAAGCGTGGCAGAGAAGATGAGAAAATTTAATAGGGAGTGCTCAAGTCGGTATACGTTAAATCACAGAATATCAAAAAGAGCAGGGCTATGAACATACCCTCCAAGGCGAGCCACATCCTAAAAGAAAAAAACAGCTGTGGCTCGGCGCCCGTAGTACAGTGGTTACAGCACCAGCCACATACACTGAAGTTGGCCGGTTTGAACCTGGCCCGGGCCAGCTAAACAATAATGAAAACTGCAAAAAACAAACAAACAAACAAAAAAACAGCTGCTATTCATCACAATGGGAGACTTCAAAACATAGCTTGCGATGGTGAAAGCTGGCCAGCTTGTATGGACTCACATTGTGTGATTACCCAAAATCTATTCCTGTGACATCCTTTCTCATATGTTGATTTTTCTTTTTAAGTGTTTTCGCTTCTTTTCTTTTTCTTTAGTCTTTTTCCTCACTACTTTAAACTGCCGGCATTATGTTGTACCATTCACTATGCTATGTATTTGCCTTTGTATTGGCGTTGCTTTCAATACTGGAAGTGTAAATTGGGCAGAGACTTTCCCAGAGTTTCAATTTGTTTTATAATTTGTTTTCATGTTTGACTCTAGCAAAGCACGTTTATTAACAACGTTGAGTTTGTGTGTAAGCATTGTGTGTAAATGAAGAAAGGTCCCCTTTGGATAGCTGCATTTGTGAAAGATACAATGTCTCAAGATCTTGGCTCTTTGAGTGACTGCATGTCTGCTGGTGACCCATCACGGTTTTTGATCCGTCTCTTCAAAAGACTTAAGTTGTTCATTGATGACTGTGGTTGTGAAGCTGGATCCACACAATTATCAACCATAGTGATATGTATTTATACATTTCCCTTTTTGACCAATTTTTTAAATAAACATGGAGTGTATGCTCCTATTATATCTGTGCAACTATTGTTAGTGTGCCTAAGTGTTTATGCTTGCAGAAATATTTATATTGGGCTGGGCGCAGTGGCTCTCGCCTGTAATCCCAGCACTTTGGGAGGCTGAGGCAGGAGGATTGCTTGAGGCCAGGAGTTCAAGACCAGCCTGAGCAATATAGCATCTCTACAAAAAAAATTTAAAAATCAGCCATGTGTGGTGGCATATGCCTGTCATCCCAGTTACTTGGGAGGCTGAGGCAGGAGGATCGCTTGAGCCCGGGAGTTCGAGACTTCAGTGAGCTATGATTGAGCCACTGCACTCCAGCCTGGGTGTCAGAGTGAGACCTCATCTCTAAAAAAAAAAAGAAAAAGAATTAGGAAAACAAATGTTATTATTCCCTACTTACTTGTAAAGTGGCCCATGAAGTATTCTGTCTTTTTTTTTTTTTTCCAGTTTTTGGCTGGGGCTGGGTTTGAACCCGCCACCTCCAGCATATGGGGCTGGCGCCCTACTCCTTTAAGCCACAGGCGCTGCCCTAATTTGTCATGTTTTTATGTTTTGCAAATGTAAATAAGTATCTTTTAAAGAATTTTAAAATTGTTTTATCCAGAATTATATTTGGGGGATTTTGATCTTTTGGGATTTAAACATTCCAGACTGTGGCATCTGGGGTTTGTTTCACAGGATTATGGTTCTGCTCCCTGACATCCTCATCTGCCACATGGACAGGTGGCACAGTGCAGAGAAAGGCCCAAGAGAAGCATTAAAAAATAACCTGTATGTCCCCGAGGCTGAGCCTGGGACCTCAAGGGTATCAGATTTGGCAGGAGACGGTGGCTGCAGCTCAGACAAGGGTGGATTCTCCTCCACGACTAGGGGGCGACTATCAGCATCGGTATCTTCCACCTGCACTTCTGGGTGCTCTTCTGTGGCAGGAACTTGGGGAGAGGAAGGAGAGGAGAGAGTCAGAGAGAGAGAAAAGCCAGGTCTCAGGCTGCCAGCTGTGTTCTTAAGAAAAGCCTGCAGAAAGCATGTTTGGCGGGGCCTCTGGCAGCCGGGGCCCACAGAAAAGCTCCATGCAGGGGTGCGAGGATGCAGTGCGCAGGGTCCTCTGAGGGCCAGGCTGCCCCAGCCACTGCCCAGGAAACACAAAGAAAGCTGCAAAGCCCCAGGAGCTCTCAGACTCAGCTTGGAGCTCTGCACTCCAGGGCCCAGCCTGGCTTCCCTGTGTCTGGACAAGTGTCATTGACGTGAGGCAGCAGTGCTCGGAGGGGGCACAGGGATGTGGGAGAGCTGTAGACCTGGGCCTGGTTTCCCACAGCCACAGCCTGGTTTCCCTCTCTGAGCCTCAGTTTCCCCATCCCACGGTATGGTGACAATGCCTCCCCAGGAGCCCTGAGACCGCCTCATGTGTCCTGAGCCTGGGTGGCTGCCTAGGACCACTCAGGGCTCTGTGCATGTTTAAGGGGCTGCCCTAGTCCAAACCGCCTTCATGCCCGGTCCCATCTTCCAGCTCAGCACCCCAGGTCTGCTTGGTAGTAGGGTGAGACCCCCTGTGCCTCATTCTCTCTCCTCCTTCCCACAGCCTGGGGAATCTCTTGTTAGGTTGGCAAAACTTCTTCCTTAAATTTTTAACATCTCTATTCCTGGTCATCTCCAGAGGGCTTAGCGGTTAGTAAAACAAATCCCAGGGCCAGGTGTGGTGGCTCACGCCTGTAATCCTAGCACTCTGGGAGGCTGAGGCAGGTGGGTTGCCTGAGCTCACGAGATCGAGACCAGCCTGAGCAAGAGCGAGACCTCGTCTCTGAAAATAGCTGGACGTTGTGGGGTGTACCTGTAGTCCCAGCTTCTTGGGAGGCTGAGGCAAGAGAATTGCTTAAGCCCAAGAGTTGGAGGTTGCTGTGAGCTGTGATGCCATGGTACTTTACCGAGGGCAACAAAGTGAGACTCTGTCTCAAAAAAAAAAAAAATTGCCAAAAAGGCTTAAGGCTTTTCTCAGACCCCTCATCAAATTGCAAAATAAGTGTAAGCAGCTACACAAAGTGTTGGCCTTTCTCATGATGGCCATTAAAAAAAAAAAAATCCAATTGCTCCAAAGTGTCTCACTGCCCGTATGGGGGGAGGCGTGTCCCTGCCTTGCCAGCACCCAAACCGTGCCTACTTGCTGTTGGGTGGTCCCGCCCAGGTGTGGGGGGCAAAGTCCCTGAAGAGGGTGATGGAGCTGAATTTTAGGATGGGGACATGATACCAGGCCTTTGGAGGTGCGTAGATGATGGGCTGGCTGATGAGCTTGGGGCGGCTCCTGGCATGCATAAAAACAAGGAAACACTCACGCAGGTGCCCAAGTAGAGCGTAACACAGACTACAAAGGAAATCTGCTGCCCCTGATCAGAGGAAGCCGCTAAATGTCTCCATTTGATGTTCTTCAAGAATGGGAAGCCTGGTACTGCAGGGCCCCTTGGAAAGGAAGGGGACAGGGGTGCCCCCCTTACCCTGGGTACGACTCAGCAACTGTGGCTTTCATTTCCCTCCAGCTTGGTAGAAATGATACTGGCTTATATTATACTGATTATAGACTGAGAATAATATTATTAAAAATATAAGTAATGATATTGTATTATTATTAATAAATTGGTTTAGAGAATGGTATTTACTGTCTGGCACTTCAGCTAGGCATCTGTTCTCCTGGACTCTGAGTGTTTTGTGTATGTTAAGTCTTTTAAACGTCCCAGCTGTTCTACAAGGTAGGTGGAGGAACAGAAGCTCAGAGAGGTTAAGAAAGATGATCAGGGTGAAGATTTGGTCCCAGGCAGCCTGCTGTGGAACCTGAACTCTGAAATCATCCTGAAGGTCATGGCCCCTGGACACGGGGTCTCTGTTAAAATGAAATCTCAGCCCAGAAGATCTGACAGCATCACTGAAATGGGAATCACGTTCCTACTACACTTTCTCATGACCTTGTCTGTAGCGTCTAAAATTGTACCACAGTGAGATCAAGTCCACTGTCCCAATATGGCCCTGGGTGTGGGCCAACATTTCCTGAAGTGTGGGGCCCCTGGAAGCCAGGGAAGACACCACATGCTCCTAAGTGGTAAGAGACAAGGCAGAGGGTAACAGAAGGAGAATGTTGTCCCCATTTTAATTCTCTAGATCCTGAACTCAGAGAGAGGTCTCGGGTTAGTGCTAGTATGGTCTGAGTGCCTCTGACACAGCCAAATCCCCTTTTTTGCTAAGGGAGCAGCCCTCAGCCAGGAGCCTCCAGCGGACCATGGGTCTCCCCGGAAATCATCAACGCCATCTTGCTTTCAGAGTATTTGTGGTTATTTCTATTTACACCTTCTATTTGTGCAAACAATGCTGGTTTTCCATCTGAATAGTAAATGAGTTTTCCTGTTTAAATACATGTAATTAAATAAAAAAGAGGATCCAGTGGAAGAAAAAAGTAAGAAATTAGAGTTGGTATGGAGTATAGCAGTAACTGGGGAGTGGGTGGGACTTGGAAGATCCTTGGAAGAGCAGATTTAAGGCTTACCCACTGGAAGGTGGGGTCTGGGGTAGCACCTCTTGTTGCAGGATAGCACGTATGCTCCCCCCAATCCCACTCTGTGCCCACCTCAGGCCAGGAAAACGAGAGAAGAACAACAGTAGATCTTGTCTCATAAAATGTTCAGTTCTACCTGCCTGTGCTGACCTCAGAGGTGGCTGTGCACAGTGTCAACCAAAAACGGATCAAAAGGCAAAGTGAAGGTCTGTGGCTTAGGTTAGGGTAGAAAGTGACTAGGGTTAGTCCAGAGGCACCAGGATGTCCCTGAGAGCTTTGTCATCAGACAGTGAGCAGCAGCAGCAGCAGCCAGAATGCCTGTATGGGGACCTTGTCACAATTAAATGGATCCAGACAGACCTTCCCTCTGCACTGGCCTCTGAGGGAGCCCCTCCTCCTTACCTGCCTGGTTGCACCTGGGGCTTTTCCTTGCCAGAAATGGAATTAGCTAAGCAGACACCAATAGTGCCCAGAAGGCTCAGTTCCCAGCAAATGCTCATAAGTAGATTTTATCTGCACTGGGCCCCTACATCCTCTTCTGTTCTATTTTTCTCCTTTCACTGCCTCCCTATCCTAGACTCCCTGCCTATGACTCTTGGCTTGGAAATTTGAGTGAGTGACTTGTTTAAACTAAGGTGTGAGTGACTACCTGTAAAAAGATGATGGGCATACAGAAGGGAATATTTAACCAAAAGAAAAGAATTATTAAGGCTGGGTATGATGGCTCATGTCTGTAATCCTAGCACTTCAGAAGGCCTAGGTGGGTGAGCTCAGGACTTCGAGACCAGCCTGAGCAAGAGCGAGACTCTGCATCTAAAAAATAGCTGGAGGTTGTGGTGGGTACTTGTAGTCCCAGGTACTCAGGAGGCTGAGGCAAGAGGATCTCCTGAGCCCAAGAGTTTGAGGTTGCTGTGAGCTATGACATAGCACTCTGCCAAGGGTGACAAAGTGAGACTCTGTCTCAAAAAAAAAAAAAAGAGAAAAGAATTATTAATTGTGGAATTTTAGGTATGGAGAGAAGGAGACTAAAATTCCTCAAGTTACCACCACAAAGCAGGATGAAGGCATTGATCAGCAGACAAGGGGTGGTTTTCCTTGAGCACAACTATGGTCCTACATTATGACCACAGCCCCATGCAGGAAGATTGTCCAAGCCATGCAGAAGCACATGCCACGGACACGAGCATGCTGGGTGGTGAGACCACGCTACCTAGGAGACGAATGGAGCTCCTGATCTCCTTGGCGAAGCTGGAATTGGACAAGGTGGTTCTCCGGGAGGTGAGAACAGGGATGCGGGTGATGGGGGGGCGATGATAGCTGGGCACATTAGGGAGGTGGTCTGCCAGGTTTGGGGGCCCGGGTCCAGGGGCCACCTGGACAGGCAGCTGGTCCTGGACCAGGAGGTTCAGCTCCATGTTGCGGCCTGGGTTAGCCATGGTACTGGTGCCAGAGGGTCTCAGGCAGAGGCAGGACCCTGGGGGCTGCAACCAGGAGCACAGAGTTGGGGGAAGCAAGAGAGGTGGACTCCTCCCACCAGCACCAACACACACCAGCCTGGAGCCACCCTGCACTGGCAGCAGTGCCATCCAAGGTCTGAAGCACACTCTTGCCCCTGGAGGTCAACACCATCAAGTCATGTGGTTGGTCTGCCCTGGAGCTTTGAGAGACAGCTCAGCAGACCTCCGACTTCTCATGCTCTCTCTACTTACAAACCACCAGTACAACATCCCATCTCATACTCAGAAAGAACCCAGAACTCTTAGACACCAAGACTCTTCGACTCAAAGAACCTTGGACCCAAACATCCTTTGCCTGGTAGAATTTTCTAGTTCTGAGAAACCCTGGAGGTCAATTCATTTCACTTCCAGCAGAAGCAATAACTCTTCCTAGGGTCCTAGGTCCCCTACCAGGTGACACATTGGAATCACCTGGGGAAGTCTGGAGATTTCTGATAGCCCTAGCCATCCCAGAGATGATACCGAGCATTGGGAATTTTTTTCAATCTCCAGAGATGAATCCAGTGTGCAGTCAAGTTGGAGAATCAGGACCCAAGGCTACTTCGTTTCAAACACCAATGTGCAAACAGACCACAGGCAGTCTTGTTACCAGCAGATTCTGAATCTGCTGCAGGGGTCTGAGATTCTGCCTTGCTAACTAGCTTTCAAGTGATGCCAAAGATGCTGATTCTAAGGCCACATTTTTGAGTAGTATGGGACAAATGGCTATGCCCCAGCGCTTCTCAGACTGTGACTCAGACCACCTGTTTTCAAATTGTCAAAGAAAATGGCTAAAACCAGCCCCGCGGAACCTGCGTCTGCACCTCTTTGCTCCCAGTCTCTCATCTATGTGGGGGCCCAGCCTCAGGCCTGGAGCTCATAGGTTTCTTACAGGTGTGTCTGGAAGTTAGCGGAGAATGCTTTTTAAAGATCAGGTGGCAAGTGAGCTCCAGACACCCAGGGTCGGGACCCCTGGGTGCAGTCTCTGGCTCGCTGGGAAACATCATTGTCCCCATTACTGATACTCCCTCAGTGCCAGCCACGGTTCTGGGTGCACTGTTATCCCTACTCTGCCAAAACCCTGGCTCTGGGCCACACAGTGAGGAAGGGAAAGAGGATGCAAAGAGTGAAGTGTAGTTTTGTGCCCTGACCTCTGGGCCAAATGTGGCATACACCAAGCCTCAGTCTTCCCATCTGTAAAATGGTTTGCCTCCTAGGGTGGGGAAGCACCTGTGGTTTGGGGAATGTGGAGGAGTATAAGGCTCATAACACCCACAGGCCAGGCCTCAGGGTCTGCCTATCCCCTGGCTTGGCCACTGTCCGGCTCCCCTGGACTCTCTCCCCACCATTCCTGGAGTTCTCAGGATGGGAGTGGGGCAGTAAATGATAGCCACGTGCACATACTGGCTACAGCCTGGAGATCTTAGCAGCCAGGAAAACCTCATAAAGAGATGTGGAGTCTAGGACATGCTATCAACAAGCTCTGGTCCCAATTTTCACTCAAATATGTTATGTCTAAGCCAAACCCTCAGAGGGTAGGAGCCCAGAGAGCTGCATTCTCATTGAGGGGGTGCAGGAAAGGTTGGCTGGGTGTGGGGTCTCTGAAATACATCATGGGCTGTGATAATGTGGCCCTAAGACGCAGAGGATGAGAAGGAGATGGAGAGAGGATGAGGGGTTGCCCCTGCAGCGAGGGTACCCCCAGCCTTGTACAGCCTGCCCCCCAACCCCCACAAACCCCACCATACACCCACCTTCTGAGCTGGCAGCCTCGGACTCAGACTCAACCTTGGCTTTGAACTCAGCCTCCTCCAGCACCTCCTGCAAAAGTGAAAGTGGATATAGAAGCTATGACCATCAGCCCCTCACTCCTAGTCTAACCCAGCCCCTGTTTGATCTGCCCCATTCTGCTTCTTGCCTTGCCTGCCAGGCCCTGTCAACTTTCTGGACATGTGGGGAGATGGGCTACAACCTGCAGAGGGCAGTGCATAGGAGCCACAGGCCCTGGCCCCCAGACTTGTCACCTGCAATGAGGGGAACAGCCATGCAGCCCTGAACATGTGGGGACAAGGCAACAAAAGCAACCACCATGGACTCCCTACCTAAGGACCACAATTCACTGTGCAAGCCCTTTGGGACACTCCTGCAAAGCCCAGGAGGCATCTGTAGTCCCATTTTACACAGGTGGCCACTGAGGCCCCAAGTGGAGAGGCAACTAGCCCAGAGTCAGGCGGCTAGGTGGGGACTAGAGCCCAGATCTACCTACCTTGCCATGGATAAGGATTTTCCTGACACCGTCCAGGGTTGTCCACCCTGCAGCCCATGAGCCATATGCCTGATCTTATAAATACTTTTTTTGCTTATTTGTGGTGTTGGATATCGTGAAAAGTATGCATGAACATTTTCTTTTGCTAATCATTTTTCATTAGTGTTTCTGTGGCCCAAGGCAAGTCTTACTCTTTCAAAATGTGGCATAGAAGAAAAAGGGTTGGACACCCCGGATCTCTGCTCTGAGCAGAGCCTCACCAGACCCATCACCCTGCTCCCACTCTGCCCCTGGGCATCTCAACAGCCAAAGATGAGTTGAGATCCAGGAAATGTCCTCCTGGAAGAAGGTGGACAGGGCCCCAGCCCTTCCGCCAACTCCAGGCTGGGCCTCAGAGGTGCTCTGGTGCCTAATGCTTCTCCATACCTGATGCGAGGCCTCCAGGGACTGGGTCTCCTCTACTGAGCTCTGGTCCACGCACACCTGCTCCACCAAACAGCTATCCAGCAGGACTCTGTGACCACCAGGGGGCAGGAGAAACAAAGTGGAGTTAGGTGTGTTAAAGGTTTCTTGATCCCTGCCAAGTGCCAGGCTCTGTGCGGAGAGCAGAGGGCATGGGGATGCTCAAGAACATGCCCCCCTCATGAGGATCCCATGGCAGTGTCCTGCTAATAGTCACTGTACCTGAGATGCCCACTCAGCAGGGGACCATGCGCTATATGCCAACTCTGCTAGGAAGGAAGGCTGCCCAGAGGAGGTGACCTGTAATGTCCTGGGTCTCGAGGATGATCATTTTACCACCTAGAATAGGTGAGGAAGGGGGTCCAGGAAGGGGAACCAGCACGTGACAGAAAAGCATGGAGAACCTTGGGAGGAGCTATCCTCTGGTGCATAGAGTTTCAGAATATTTGCCCAGGGTTCCCCCAGAGAACCTCCGGGCAACCTGGGTAATGCAGAGTGTTGAGAAGAGTGAGGCCCAGAAAGGTGAACTGATCTGGCCAAAATCACACAGCAAATTATCTCAAATCACACAAACCTTGAACCCTGGCCCTGGTCTTTCCACACCATGAGATCAGAGGCACACTGCATCCGCTGAAGTTTCCAGGACTCCCTGGCCCAGCATACGTAGGTGACAGGGCTAGAGGTGAGGGACAGGGAGCAGGAGGGACTGTGGCTAATTGGAGAACACACGTCTATCTGAGTCAGCAACCCTACTCTGCTTGGAACAGGGACCTGGGTGACGAAATCTTTTAATATTCTTCTTTTTTTTGAGACCAAGTCTCACTCTGTTACCCTTGGTAGAGTGCCATGGCATCATCATAACTCACAGCAACCTCAAACTCTTGGGCTCAAAAGATCCTCTTGCCTCAGCCTCCCAAGTAGGTAGGACTACAGGTGCCCACCATAATTCCCGGCTAATTTTTCTCTTTTTAGTAGAGACAGGGTCTCACTCTTGCTCAGGCTGGTCTCAAATTCCTGAGCTCAAGCAATCTACCAGCCTTGGACTCCCAGAGTGCTAGGATTACAAGTGTGAGACAGTGCACCCAGCCAGATCTTCCAGTTTTCAAAAGGAAACAGCTATGTGTTTTTAAGGTGGAATCTGCTGATATTTAGATGCTGACAAATAAATATGTCTATATTAATATGTAGATGTCCAAAGAGCCTGTCTCCAGGCTTATGGGGACTCTTAGACGTCCCTGTGTGACGTCTGGGTTAAAATGATGACTCAGGACCAGATGTTATTTTTTTAGTTAGGATTAGTTCTTGCTTCCTCAAAGACCTACTCCACGCCTCAGACTCCAGTCACTAAGGGGCTCAAAGAGGATGCTCCAGAAAACCTGGATTCACTATCCTCTAACCAGAGGGCTGAGATGGACAGAGGTGGGGATGGGATTGCAGCCCAGTCTCTTTGGATCACATTGCCACAGTGGCTCCCCAGGCTGAGTTCTAGGCACTTTGCAGGCACTGTCTCCCTGAATCCTAGTACAAATAACTCTGAGAAGTCTACAATCATAAAAGGCAACAGAATAAAGAACAAAAACCATATGGTCATCTCAGTAGATGCATCTAAGAAAAAAGCATTGGTCAAAATTCAACATCCTTTAGTGATAAAAACTCACAGCAAATTAATAGAAGGAATATACAGCCACACAACAAAGGCCATATATGACAAACCCACAGCTAACATCATACTCAGTGATGAAAATTTGCAAGCTTTGCCTTTAAGATCAGGAACAAGACAAGGATGCCCACTCTTACCACTTGTATCCAACATAGTGCGTGAGGTCCTACCCAGACCAATAGGCAAGAGAAAGAAATAAAGGCATCCAAATTGGAAAGGAAGAGGTTAAATTACCCATTTGTAGGTGACATGATCTTACAAATAGAAAACCCCTAGGCCAGGCACGGTGGCTCACATCTATAGTCCCAGCATTTTGGGAGGCTGAGATGAAGGATTGCTTGAGGCCAGGAGTTTGAGACCAGCCTGGGCAACCTTATCTCTACAAAAAATTTTTTTAAAAAAAATTTAAAACCTGGGCTCGGCGCCTGTGGCTCAATTGGCTAAGGCGCCAGCCACGTACACCTAAGGTGGCAGGTTTGAATCCCCAGCCTGGGCCCGCCAAACAACAATGATGGCTGCAACCAAAAAATGGCCAGGCGTTGTGGCGGGCGCCTGTGGTCCCAGCTACTTGGGAGGTGGAGGCAGGAGACTCGCTTGACCTCAGGAGTTAGAGGTTGCTATGAGCTGTGATGCCATGGCA
>CAUYQV010122641.1:0-41451 GCA_963574575.1 Galagoides demidoff | reverse complement strand
ATAAATCTGAGGCCCAGATTCCTAAGGGGAAATCTTGACACCCTTTGCCTGTGGAATATCTCTCCTTTTTCTCAGAGTCAGTCTTCATCCATGAAGCATGGTCCAGGTTGCTCTCTACCAGCAGAGAGACAGAAAAGGCACTTGGAGGAGTTTGCAAACTGTATACCGCAAATGGGGAGAAATTAAGCCCCTTGGGAATGTCAGCTTTCTAACCATCTGTCAGTCTAGAACAGGGGTCCTAAAACTTTTTAAACAGGGGGCCAGTTCACTGTCCCTCAGACCATTGGAGGGCTGGACTGCGGGCCCCGGGACAAGTCAGCTGCTAAGCAGGACAGGCAGCGGTGGCAAAATCACCCAGTGAGCCGGATAAATGTCCTAAGCGGGCTGTATGTGGCCTGTGGGCCGTAGTTTGAAGACACCTGGTCTAGAAAGAGTGTCCACAGCTCCCCTAGGAAAGAGGGATCATTGGCCCAATGGGTACTTGGAGAATCAATAAATGGAACTATTTCTTCATCAGTAATTTCCACTTTCTAGAACTTAAAAATATAGTCCAAAACATTAGCAGTCCCTGGGACAAACTTAACCATGCCTGTACTGGAGGCCAAGAGACCTAAAGAACAAGAAGGCTTCTACCCACAAACTTGCCGTGTGACTTTGGGCTCTGAGCCTCAGTTTTACCATCTTTAAAGGGGGAAGATTTGATCAGAATAGTCTGGGACTGACTTTCTGCCCACACTCTGTAGGGAGAGAACATAAGGATCAAGATTCTAAGGAATGCTGTTGTGGGAGTCCAAGGATGGTTGAGCACTGAATCAAGCAGTTTTACCCAATGGAGACAGTGCCTCCGCACCACACTAACTTCTTTTCTTCCTTCGTTTCCTAGTGGCTGCTGGAGAGGTTGCCAACTTCGGGGCCTATGCATTCGCACCTGCGACAGTCGTCACACCTCTGGGAGCACTGAGTGTCCTCATAAGGTTATTTTCTACTCTCTTAGCTATCTCTGACTCTTTTCTCTTTTCAATATATTGAGGCCTGGAATTGCCACATAGGGTTAACTGCCAGTTGGAAATCAGGGACCCAGGTAGGTCTCAGCCCCCAGAAAGAGGCAGTGTGCAGTCTAGAGCCCTGGACTCTTGGGTTTTTCCTGTCACTTACCCTTGATTGCTCAGGCAATGGAGAGGCAGGCCAAGCCCAAACCAGTCAGAAAGGCTTCCACCTCCACCAAGCTGAGAGTCTTATGTCAATATTTCAGCTTCCCAATAGAAGCAGCATAGAAGGGTATGGGCCCTAGAATAGCACTAGATGAGTTCTAATTCTCCTTCTACCACTAGTACTTATGTTACCATGGGCAAGTCACTTAACCAGTCTAAACCTCAATTTCCCTGTCTGTAAAATGGGAATGCTAACAATATTTACCTGGAGGCATTTTTTTGAGGACTAAATGAGATAATGCACAGAAAATGCATGCATTGAAGGCTTACTATGGGTTAAACTTTCTAAATGTATCCTGGGTAATACCTAATTTAATCCTCACAGTATCCCTACTTAAGACCAAGAGAGGTTAAGCAACTTGGCCAAGGTCACCGTGTTCCAAGTGGCCAGGTCAGGATTCCAACCCAGGCAGTCTAGTTCCAGAGTCAGGATGCTTACCACCATGCCACATTGCCTCTAAAGTAAACCCTCAAATGTCTGGATTGCTTTTAACATAACCAAAGCTAAATGTGTGTAGGTCCCAAGGCTCCCACTCATCATGAGCTACAGACACAGAACCAGTCCTTCCTCTGGGGTGGTGAGGGTCCTAAGACCCCATTTAAAGGAGATTTGATTATTTGATTATTTGCCTAACCTTGAAACTTCAGTAAATCTCAGTACTCAAAATTTCTTTTGTTTTACTGACTTGGTAATAATTTGGCAACATTTATACAGTCAAAACCAAATAGAGAAATAGAGCAATTACTTATTGCACAACTGGCCTGGCTGATTTCACAGCTGACATAGCTGTGATGCCACTATCACGTGTCTGATTGATCTGCAAATTCCCAAACCAGGGAAGATGGGGGAGGCATAGAATCCTCCAGTGTGTCACCCCTGCCTGTGCAAATATCTCTTGAATGGGAAATTATAGGCAATTTTTTTTTTGTAGTTTTAGAAGAGAGATAGGAGATAGACAAGGAGCTTAGGAGACAGACAAGGACCAATCCCCTCTCTTCAGACACCTTGAATTGATGGATTTTTTTTTAAAGCTAATTGGATCTCAGGATAGCCATCAGATTTTTATCCTAAACAAAAGCCACTTTTATAAAGAAGTGGAAGCACCCTCCAGGGATCATGCCCAGCTTGCCCAATTTCCCTCCTTCTCTCACCTCTGCTGGCTCAGCTAGAGGATATGAGGGGAATGAGAGGCACATCACTGAGGAGCAGCAAGGAACTGGAGAAATTGAAGACCAAGGGCAGTCTTAAGGACTTCCTTATTCTTCAATGCATTGTAGAGGAAAACCCATCACTTTTATAAGTAGAGAGGACTTGAGCTTGACTCTTGGCACCACTACTTACCAGTCATTTGACTTTGCCAAGTCATTTTCATGTCTATGAGCCTCAGTTTTCTTATTATAAAATAGGGATAGTAGATTCTACTTGACCAAGAGTTGTGAGATAAATGGAAAATTCCTAGTATTATACCTAGTGGGTGATATATGCCTAAGACATAGCACCCGGTACTATCACTGCAGTTGTTTATATTGGCATATTCAAATGGGAGAAGGAATTGATTTGTTCTCTATGACTCAAAGGATAGAAATGAGACAAGGAGTAGAGATCGCTAGAGGTATGTTTTTGGTGAATAATTCAAGTGAAGCCACAAGGGAGTCATTTGTCTTGTGAATAGGTGAGCTCCCTGTCGCCAGAAATATATAAGCCAAGGCTGAAAGCCATCTGTCGGATAGGTTACTAAGCGAGATGTAATCAGAAGGTAGGAAGTTAGACAAGAGGGCTTCAAAGGGTTCTTCCAACTCTGTTTGGGAGTACTTTCACTGGCATTTCTCTTGCTCCAGCAAACATCGTAACTCTCCCAGAAATGAGTTTCTATTTCAGACATTTGGGGGGAAGTAGTGAGTTCTGTTCTCGGTGAGTGCTTACTCAGTCCCCATTTGTCTTTGGGACACAGGGACAGGCAGGGCTGCTCTGATCCCTTTCTGCCATGTCCGTGTGCAGTGCCATCCTCTCCTCCTACTTTCTGGGAGAGACCCTGAATCTGCTGGGCAAGCTGGGCTGTGTGATTTGTGTGGCCGGCAGCACGGTGATGGTGATACATGCTCCTGAAGAGGAGAAGATCACCACCGTCATGGAGATGGCTTCCAAGATGAAAGACACAGGTAGGCTCCCACCACCTGGGAAACAGAACCCTGGGGGATGAATCCTGAGGGAGGTCTGATTGGGTTCTGCCCATCTCAGATGCTGCCACCTAGAGGGGAAGGCACTCCAGAAGAGGAGGGCTGCGGGGCTGGGACATAGGCCTCCTGGGCTGGTACATTACAGATACCATTGATTAAGTGCTTATTTTCTGCCAAGCACAGCTCTAAAAACTTTATAGACATTATCTCATGAATCACACGAACTAGCACTATGAGGAAGATTCTATTGTTGGTTTTCTTTTAAAAAGAGGTAACATAGCCGAGCATTGTGGAAGGCACCTATAGTCCCAGCTACTTGGGAAGCTGAGGCAAGTGAATCACTTGTGCCCAAGAGTTTGAGGTTGCTGTGAGCTATGATGCCATGGCACTCAACCAAGGGTGACTAAGTGAGACTCTGTCTCAAAAAAATAAATAAAAATTAAAAAATGCATAAAGAGGTAACAGGTCTTGGGGTTGAACAGCTTACCAAAGTTATTAATAAAATTATGAAGCTGAGACTAGAACCCATGATTGCGTGACTGTAGAGCCTGTGATCTTGATGCTCCCTCCCCCTGCCACGGTCTGGGCACTAGATGCTGACTGCCTCCTCCCCTCCTGAAGGGTTCATCGTGTTTGCTGTGCTTATGCTGGTGTTCTGCCTCATCCTCATCTTCGTCATCGCCCCGCGTTACGGGCAAAGGAATATCCTCGTTTACATCATCATTTGCTCTGTGATTGGGTCCTTCTCCGTGTCTGCTGTCAAGGGTCTGGGCATCACCATTAAGAACTTCTTCCAGGGGTTGCCAGTTGTGCGGCACCCCCTCCCTTACATCCTGTCCCTCATCCTGGCGCTTTCCCTCAGCACTCAGGTCAACTTCCTCAACAAGGCACTGGACATTTTCAATACCTCCCTGGTGTTCCCCATCTACTACGTGTTCTTCACCACGATGGTGGTTACCACTTCCATCATCCTCTTCAAGGAGTGGCACAGCATGTCGACCGTGGACGTCCTGGGCACCATCTCTGGCTTTGTCACCATCATCCTGGGTGTGTTCATGCTTCATGCTTTCAAAGACCTGGGCATCAGCTGGGCCAGCTTGCCTCGCATGCACAAAAACCCTCCTTCAACTCCTACACCGGAGCCCACTGTCATTAGCCTGCAAGACAAAAGTGTCCTTGTGGACAATATAGAACTTGCCAGTACCCCATCACCAGAAGAGAAGCCCAAAGTATTTACAATCCGTTCTTAAAGTTTGGAATGCGTGAGCGAGAAGGATGAGCCTGTCAGTACAACCTGACCACTCAATTTAGAAAGCACCAGGTTGTTTTCAGCACAACCAGCTGGTTATCAACAGGCTCTCGTTTCTTGAGATGTTCATTTATACCTCATCTCTGTTTCCGGGAGAAAGATCTCTACCCAGGGAGTGGTGGTGGCAGAACTTTCTGGAAACAGCCTCAGTGACCAAATACTCTAGTTTACATTGGTGCCAGCAGGTCCCCTGGGCCTCCTTTCTCACTTGTTCCCTCAGTGCCATCTCTGTGCTGCTGGGAAGATGATAGAAGAATTTGACCCATTGAATGTAGCACAGTCTAAGAGCTTCCCTGAGGTTAGTCATCGGGAAATCTTTCATAACTGTTCTTCTGAGATGGAATTGCCCTTTCTTAGCCCAAGAATGAAAAAGAGCTGGCTTCAGAGACTCTGAGAGCAGTTGGCCATGCCTTCCGCCCAGAGCTGACAGGGACACCACCACCATAAAAATGTCCTGTTGCTTTTGCCACTTCCCCTTCAGAGACAGAAGCAAGACCTCCTCTGACCTTTTTACTGTGAAAGCCACCTGATGTCTCAGGGAAAAATTTCAACCAGCCCATTCCCCGAGCAGCCCAGCCTGGTACTCAGCCTCTCGGTGTCCACCCAGTGCATTCTGCCCCCTGCCCTCTTCACACACATCCTAAGGAGTCAGTCCCTGAGACACACAGGCACTATGTATGTGTCTTTGGATTCAAAACAAAAAAGATGCCGCAAAGCTAAGCGCTGCTGGCCAAACCCAGTGTTCCATTCTGCCTTACTGTGGAAAAAGAATAGCAATTACACTGTTCTGGAAAGTGGCCCGGCTGTTGAGCTAGATTGGGCAGAATGCACTTGACTTTTTCTCAAGGAGTCAGTCAAAATATGATTTGAGGAGGTGGGGGGAAGGTTGAAGAGCAAAGCTGGGATTTGGCAGAAAGCAGTCACAGCTCTCTGGAAACCAGGTACTAACTTTTGTGTTCACACTGGTGCTTAGCAAGGAGCTTAGGAGGAAGGGTCCTGGGGTAGCTTCTGCTACCTTAAAGCCTTGGCCAGTGGGATTGGCTTTAAATTTCCATGGCCAAGTGCAGACTGGCACAGGCACAATCTGGATGTTGAGTGTACATTGCCACTGGGTCTCCGACTCCCCTGATGAGCTACTCATGCAGGGACAGCATACCATGATTGTCTACAGTACCGCCTGCCATGGGGACTGCTGCTAGTCCCCTTACATTTTGCCAGAGGCCCCCCCAAAACCAGAGGAGCTGGAGAGATGTGATGGATAGCCCTTCCCTTTCTGTCTTGTACCAGTTGCATGAGTGTGCCGTGGCACAAGGACCATGAGAAAGGGAAGTTAGGGGGCAGTGTATCTGGAAAGAGGGAATGCTGGGTCCTCAGCCCCACAGTGGTGCAGAGCCTCCCCTACTGTGCCCTGTGTTAACATCCCTTGCCCAAGGTGTAGCCAAGCTCAGGCAAACTGTGGCTGACCTTGGAGCTTGAAGGCTCAGCCAACCACCAGACTGACTCCCTCCACCTCCAGGCTCCAATCCTGAGATTTATAATGAATGTGGATTTCTGTCAGTAACTAAAATCAATGCAACATGTTGGCTCTTGAGAACTGAGAGTGTGGCCCTGAGAGCGTGGTCTGCAGGGTCAAGAATAAAGACTTCAGAGTGCATTTACTTGACACTTGGGTCTTGACCTTCCTTGAATGTAGAGCAATTAAAACTTCTTCCTCTAGTTCTGAGAGGACAGTCTTCAGTCTCTGAAAGTGTGTGGCTGCTCTTGATAGAGTGGGAAAGGTTGTTTTTGAAATAGGGCCAGTGGATGATGACTCATCCCTAGTTAATGCCGGGGCTCACACCAGGCACCAGGCACAGTTAAGTGCCTCCTGTGAATCCTGTAACCCCTCACAAATCTCCTGGTAGATATGTAGTATCTTTTTATCCTTTTTTTTTTTTTGAGAAAGGGTCTTGCTCTGTTACCCAGGCTGGAATGCTGTGGCATAATCATAGCTTCTTAAAACTTCAAACTCCTGGGCTCAAGCAATCCTGCCTCAACTTCTGGAGTAGCTGGGACTAACAGGAAATGGCACCTGGCTAGTTGTTTTATTTTTTGTAAAGATGGGGATCTCATTTTGTTGCCCAGGCTGGTCTCAAACTCTTGGCCTCAAGCAATCCTCCTGCCTCAGCCTCCCAAAATGCTAAGATTATAGGCACGAGCCACCACACTGGGCTTATCCTCAATTTATATGTGAGGAAAGGGACTCAGAGAGGTTAATAATTGCCCAAGGTCACATAGCCAGAAAGTGTCCAAGTTGATATCAGGTTCTGAGTCCACCGTCTTAACTACCAGACATCATGTGTCTCTCCAAAAGACTAACCTTGTCACCAATTGTGACAATTACTTTGTACATTCATTTTCTTGTGACCTTGTTCTCTCCTCACCTGAATATAAGCTCCATGAGAGTTGGCCTTGATCTACTGCTAATCTACAGTGCCTAGCACATAGTTGGCACTCAGAAAAAACCAAACCCTATTGAACGAAGGAACAATACCCTTACAAACAGTTCTTCCTTGCCTAAACTCTCTTGGAGACCAGCTCTCAAAGGAAGGATGATCCTAACAACCCCAGCGTGTAAAGCTGAGCAACCCTGAACTGATGCAGTCAGCAGTTCCTCAGTGCACCCTGTGCCAGGTACAGGGGGTGTTTTCCATGGAGAACTTCATTGACGATCACAACACTTCTGAGTTAGGTATTACTTATAACCAAGAGTTCTGGAACTATGTAGCTCCTGTATCTAGTAAGTAGAGAGTTGGTATTTACTAGCTATCCTGGTCAAGGATTTCTGCCGACCAAGAGATAGCTATCAACCCAGAGATTGGCCAACAGTAGACAATGTGGCCTGGTAAGCAGGCAGGGATGTTCAAGTGGGGACCAGTTTCATGAGCAGGCATGTTAGCAGTGAAAGAATTTGAGTTTAGATGCCTTTAGTGTCCTTAGGCAACCTCTTAACCATAAGAGGTTAGAAGAGCATAATCAGATATCAAGGACCCCCTCCCAGGGTTTTTGCAAGGATTAAATGGCATAATCCGCATCAAAAAAGTAGCACAGGGTGGCTCACAT
This sequence comes from Galagoides demidoff, assembly GCA_963574575.1. NCBI lineage: Eukaryota > Metazoa > Chordata > Mammalia > Primates > Galagidae > Galagoides > Galagoides demidoff. Next base: position 33,651 of record CAUYQV010122641.1, on the reverse strand, counting down.
CTGTTAAGTAGCATCTTCCCTTGGTATCCATGGGAGACTGGTTCCAGGACTCTCTCAGATACCAAAATCCACAGATGCTCAAGTCCCCTATATAAAGTGGTGTATTTATATATAACTTAATACAGATCTGCCATGTAAGGGCCTGAATGATCCTTGGGCTCTCTGAAACATTTTTAATCATCTCTAGATTACTATAATACCTCAAATAATATAAACACTATGTAAATATTTGTTTTAGTCTATTTTTAAATTTCGACTATTTTTTTTTATTTTAAAATATTTCAGTCTGTGCTTGGACCCATGATGTGGAACCCACAGATACAGAAGGCCAGTTGTACTCAGTAAATATTACCTGCTATCATGGTTATTATTTCTCTCTCTTTCTCTTTCTGAGAGAACTCCAAAATTGAGGTAGGGGTCAAATGAGAGAATGAGGGTGGGATGCTTTTGTGGACTAGGAGGCACTTATGCATATGAGCTAAGTTATCTCACAGGGATGTGGAATCAGAAAGCGCACCCAACTCCAGACCTGGCTGCGCCTGCCTCCCAGCCCAAGAGACCTTGGGCAGATCCCTCCCTTTTTAAGGTATGATCCCAGCAATAAGACGAGGAGTTGAGCAGAGGGTCTTGGTTGTCTTCTAAATGCAATTGTGTAGTATGAGAAGAAATGGATCAGAAATTCCCAGGATCTTTCAGGCCATTAATGAAAGGCCTTTAACTAGTCCAGACCTAATTAAAGTAGACTAGTCTGTATTCAGGTACAAGAACAAACAGCTTCTCCTTCTGGTCATGGGAAATCCCAGGGCTTTGCTGTGGCCCATGGTCTACCCTCACGATGGTTTTTTGTGGGGAACTCTCTCTGAGGCGTCCACATGTCACGTATGCTAGCCACTCTAAGCAGTGGGACATTAAAAACACACACACACTCAAGAAAAGAGGTACCAAACCAGGTAACATTCCAAATAACAAACAATTCATTTTAATTAAATACAAACAAGGAAAAAAAGGCACCACGGCCCATTCAAGTATTTTGCATAGATGTACAAATATTGTAAACAATTAACAGGTGGACAAGAGAGAAGATCTGTTTTCTGTGAACAATCTCCGAAAGAAAAAGAAAATTCACATTGCCCTGGAGCCCAGACACAGACATACACACAGTGGATGGTGTGCGAGGACACGCGGAGGGTGACTTTGGGGACGTGGGGTGTGGATTCTGCAGAATTTCTCATTACCAGGCTTCCCTCAGGATGGGGGACTTTCCAGTTGGGGTTCCCATGACTTGCTTGGGTGTCCAGCAGAGCCTTTATATATGCATTTAACGCAATTACTGACTTAAGATCTGGTCCGTTAAGATTTAAAAATGCAACTGTTTCCTACCTTCTGTCACTTAACAAACTAGGAAGTAGGTAAGGAGAGAACCTATTAAAAAGAAAGCCTGTAAGGATAGAAAGGGGCTGTCGCAGTGCGGGGAAGGGAGGCTGCAATACAGAGAACACGCCGACCAGAAAATCTGCAAGCGTTTCAGAGCTGAGGCAGAAAGGGGCTTTATTTTTATAGGGAGATGGCAACATAGCTGGAAGGAACCGATGGCAGGCAGGTACCTACAAGTTGGAGCCCTGTGCCCAGGCTGAAACTCCCAGAGAAACCGGGAAACAGGGGCGCTACCTCCCTTGGGCTTTTTACATTTCAGAGATAGCTCTAAAGCCCTTAAGAAAAACATTCCAGAGTTGTAAAACTGGCAGGAGGCTAATTTAGTTTTTATAAATATTTACACTGGTATTAACTCACTAAACCAAACTTTAATCAGGCTTCCCTCCTCCCCACCAGACCCTGGACCTTGACCTGTCCTCAACTTTAGCCAGAAAATAGACCATTCTATTTTTTTTTTGAGACAGAGTCTCACTATGTCACCCTTGGCAGAGTGCTGTGGCATCACAGCTCACAGCAACCTCCAACTCTTGGGCTTAAGTGATTCTCTTGTCTCGGCCTCCCAAGTAGCTGGTGGGACTACAGGTGCCCACCACAACACCTAGGTATTTTTGTTGTTGTTGTTGCCGTTGTCATTGTTTAACTGGCCCAGGCTGGGTGTATGTGGCTGGCGCCCCACTCCCTGAGCTACAGGTGCTACCAGAAAATAGCCCATTTCTCCCCCCACCCCACACCCCTAAAATAAATGGCCAAGCACAAAGACACTCCCTGTACAGGCTCTCTCTAGCTATGCTTATTTCTTATTTCTAAAGACAAAAGGCCTTTTCTGCCTGGGCTTTGAGAAGCTTGTGATTTTGCAGTAGGTCGGTCTGATCGTGCTCCCTATTGCAGAAATCCCTTCTTCCCCCTTTAGCAATGTTCCCTTTCCCCTTCTTGCAATCACCCCTTTGAATAAGGAATCTCCTTCCCTAAGCGCAGATTTATTTGTATTTGACACCTCACAGGAGCAGGGGGCCCGGGAAAGAAGAGGGGCGGTATGATGGTGATCTTCCCTGGGCAGCCTCCATGCACAGAACCAGCAGGGAGACAGCCATAAGAATAGGCTGCTAAAAGTCTCCATCAAATTAAAAAAAAAAAACCCACCATCTTCCAGTTCACAGTACAATTGTATGGGATGGAGATGGTATTAAAATAATGAGAAAACAAATACAAAACAAAACAAAAAGCAAGAAAACAACAGGTCTCTTATGGGTGGATTGTAGGGTCAGAAGGCTCATGCTGTCACAATGGCGGTGGCATTGCCCTTTAGAACCACCTACCTCCAGGAGTGAGGGAGAAAGAATGGGCAAGCCATAGGAATATCTGTGAGGCAGGGGCTGGAGGTTGAGAGTGTTCTTTGTTTATTTTCACTTCACTTTTCTTAAGGCCCAGCCTGGAGGCATGTGGCAGTGTATGTAAGTGGAAAGCTGTCCCCTGACTTAATGAGGCCACAAGGAAGGTTGGGGAGTGGATCTGGGAACAAGAAGGTCCCAGGCCAGGGAGAAAGGGCACCAGTATCACAGCCAGCTGAGGGGAAACGAACTCATTTTCCTGAGATCTTCCTAAATCCACCCCAGGTTTGTCCCTAGGTGCACATCCTACGTCTCCCATTTATCTACAAACCTAAGAAGATCTATGAAGCACCTATGAGCAGAGAATTATAAGGCCCTGGGGGACAGGTGGCCTTAGTCCTTTCATTGAGGTTTTCAAGAGCAAACAAATGCTCACTGCAAGAGGTGGGGAGACCCTTGGAAAGCCTCAAAGGAGTGGAAGTCAGACCAGCTCCCCCCGAGAGAGCCACCCAGCACCTTCCTGGGGTAGGGGATAGTCTTTCGGAGAATGTTTCTAGATACTTTGAGAAAATTGTCCCATCTAGCAGAGAACCACAGCCCTCCCTTCCCTGCTCTAGGAGGATGGGAGCACTGGAGCCCAGCTCACAGCTGCCTTTCTGCAAGGGTTAGGGAAAGGGAAGGAGAACAAAAGGAAGTGAAAGACAAAAAGCCAGATTAGGGGTCAGCTCTGACTGTTCCAGCACAGCTGGTGGTCGCTGTCTGTTCCAGAGATCTCAGCTGCAGAGGCTCCCTTGGTTGGAAACAGGTCTGCTCTCACTCAGAGATCAATCATCCCACCTCAAGTCAGTGACCAGACCACTGGCGCAGGCTGGCTCCCGTGTATACACTAGGTTAATAGCTGGGCTTCATAGGGTGTCTGCTGCCTTCACCACAGCTGCTCCCATCCCCGGAGGAACCCTCACCTTGATTTAGGTCAGGGAGTAATGAGGAAGACCCTCACTCTACTGAGGTCACAAAAACAATGAAAAAATAAAGATATGACCCCCAGGGCCAGCCCTGAGTCTACTCTGGCCAGTACTCTTGAGATCCGATGCAGGAAATCCAGTGGCCAACCTTGGGGCAGGACCCCAACTTGTGGGTCAGAAGCACCTGGTCACCAGAAAGTCAGGATTGTTGGGGGTTCACTCATCAAAGCACCACACATTAGAGGGGGTGTGAGGGGAAAGGACAAGACAAGAGCATGGAACACTAGGAAAGTGCAGAAGAAAAAAATAAAAAGCAACCCAAAATTATCGCAAGTTGAGAGTCGCAACCTTTGGCATCTCAGCTCAGAGGAGGCCCGAGCTTGGTGCTCCCCTGCTGTCTACACTGCCTACAAATAGTACCTGTCTGAGTCAGAGTGACCCGTGTGAATAAGGGGACGTGGGTGTTTTTGGGGAGGTGGGAAGGGGACTTGGCTTGTCACATGCAGCCACAGAGCCAGGAGCCATGGTCTCAACCCAGCCCTGGGCAGGGACACAGCAATGGATGGCTGGTCCCTTCCTCAATCCCTAAAAGCTAAAGTGGATGGGTAAGTGCCAGCCTCTGTCCAGCGGGGGATTGTCGAGGGCGACAAAGGCAATGGGATGTTCACACCTACCCTCCACCACAGGACATGGGAGGATGACTTCTGCAAGGCAAGTCCTGGCCTGAGGGGCTCAACAGGACTGGCCCAGCTCGCCAGCTCAGACATCCCTGACCATCTCCAGGGGCCCCTTGGGGCTGGGGGTTGGGGAAGAAGCTCCCACCCCTCCTCCTCCGTTCTCTCCCCTCCCTACCCAGAGCTGTATATTGCACAAAACCACCCTCAGAAGCCAGCAGATCACAGATCCCCTGGGCCTCTGAGGAGGCCAGACATGCTTCTTTTGGGTTCTGTGGCCGTGGATCCTCTAGGGTGTCCAGAGTCCGCAGAGGAAAAGTAGGAACCCCTTAGGGAGTCTAGATTTTCGAGCCAGTCTTCCCACCAGCTCTCTGTGATCTGTATTCTGGAAACTGTGGAAAGAAAGAGAAGGGAGGGAGAAAGACATCAGCTCGGTACTGACTGGCAGGACCAAGTGGGAGAGCTGTCCTGCTGGACCTTCTGCTCAGAGGAAAGGTTTCCTGGAGAAGCCGTCGATGCCTCTGCTCACACAGACTACCAGCTCTACAGGAAGGGGGAGGTGGGAGCCCCATCGCAAGCTAACTGCTCATCCCTCCCTGCTCCCTTCACCCCTAAAGTTGCAGCATGGCTCACAGACTTACCAGCACCACATGGGAACGCAGCTTGTCCCCAGCATCCCTACTCATCTCTTTCCCACCCAACTCCCAGGATGGTAACCTGAGAGTCTGTCAGCCACAGAGAAGAGGTCACCAGAGGGGCTCTGTGCACGCAGCCTGCCCCTGCCCAGGTGGGTTATGTAACCACAGCCTTGCTCTTCACACTGAGCTGATGGGGCTAGGTACTGCTGCTTTTTACAGACAAGGAAATTAAGGCTGGAGAGAGGGACTTGCTCAGGGTCGCTCTGCTGGTCAGGAGCAGATGCAGGTTGGAGGCCACCAGGGCTCAGGCTCCTAAGCATCCCCTTTCACATGAAGACAAAGCACCCTGTGGTGAAGCTGAGGGACAGTCAAGCAGGCATTAAGAAACAGCAAACTTTTGTCCTTGGCTTGAAGTTCAGCCCAGAAGACAAGAAACATGAGCTGGTTTGTGTTCTCAGCCCCATGCTTGCCCCGCAAAGCCCTCTGGTACTGGGCTTTTACCTTGAGGGCTCCCATGGAGTCCGTGGACTCACCTTTGGAGTAGGTGGTACCAAAGGCCGAGACTGCTGAGGGGTGGTGGCAGGAGGCCTCAGCATGGAGACACCGCCCGGCCTGGGGAGTATCTTGCGGCCTGGCACTGGGTTTGCCGGGAGTGCCTTCTGGGGCGGCCGAGGCCTAGAGACGTCCTGGAGAGAAAGCAGTACACCTTATTTTGTTTTCTTTTGAGACAGAATCTCACTCTTTTGCCCCAGGTAGAGTGGAGCAGCATCGTAACTTGTAGCAACCTCCAACTCCTGGGTTTGAGCAGTCCCTTTGCCTCAGCCTCCTGAGTACCTGGGCCTACCAGTGCCCGCCTCAAAACCTGTCTAGTTTTTCTATTTTTACTAGAGACAGGGTCTCACTCTTGTTCTCGCTGGTCTTGAACGCCTGACTTCTGTCTCCCAAACTGCTAGGATTACACGGCTGAGCCACTGTGCCTGGCCAGTAAGCCTCACTTGAAGGACAGAGAGCCCGTCCAAAAGAGAATGCCCCTGATATCTTATGAGTCAAAATCAGATGAAGAAAGGCATACACTGTATGGTCTCAACTGAAAACAAATATGCGTGCGTATTGGTGTTTACATGCTCAGGAAGAAGGCTTTCTGGAGAGCACATGGTTTCGGTATCTATCACAATTAGTGATGGCCATTTTCTGACCTCATTGTCCCACTCCCTAGGACCCAGGTTAAAGAACTATCTGCACAGGTGCACAAAAATAAAATGGGATGTTCCCCGCAGCTGTTTGTGACACCAGCGAAACTATAAACAGCCAAAACTTTCATCAGCAGAGAAATAACTAAAATTATCGTGATAAATGAGGCTGCATTTTTGAAAAATGAAGTAGGTTGATATGGGTTGATGTTTGAGGGTTGTTAGGTGAAAAGGGCAACAAGCTGATGTACTAGCTGCCAAGGACAGTTTACGTAAAGTAAGTCACCATGCTCCCCCATCTAACAGGTCAGGAAGGGTACAGACCAAATTGATAACAGAGGTTATACTGGGATGGGTGTGGGAGGGGTGGAGGGTGGTCCAGGTGAACAGCCAGTATTTTTAGCAAGAGCATGTTTATATACTGCCTATGCAAATAAAAAGAAAATTTGAACAAAGAAGAAACCACATCTTTTCACACTGGCTGATTTTTACTTTTTGTCTTCCCATCCCCACTAGGAAAGAGGCAGGGCCGGGGTCCCTATCTGTTTCGTTCACTGATATAGCTCAAGCTGCCACAACAGTGACGCTTAACGCACATTTGTTGAATAAATGTGCTAGTCAAAGTTCTAAAAATAAATATGTATTTCTTTCGTGTCTAAAAAATGACTTTTAAGAGGAAAAGAATACACTGTGCCACTCAGAGGCGCCCATGCTGGCAGGGTTGAAGGAGAAGCCAGCTGCACAGATGGGAATCACAGGGCCTTCTCCCCGTCACTTGTTCCTCTCTTGAGAGGGTCACTAACAAGTATAAACAGGGGGCAAAGGCAAGCGTGCAGAGAAGGCAGGACCACTCAGCCAAGCTTTTCTGCAAGAAGCTTCTCTGAATCAGAAAACTGAGAACAGAACCTAAAGCCCAAGGAAGAGACTTGACATGACCAAATCGACGTTCTTCAGCTCCATCTGGGGGCAACATAATCCCCCAACTCCCTCAGCCTAGAAGAGCTGCCAAATTGCAGTGGTTGCTGGAAGCCAAAATAGAGATCTTCTCGGGAAACAACAGCTGGGAGCAGGTGTCAGGGTGCAATTGGGAAGGCAGTGCTCCCTCAGCTGTTAGCACAGGGGGTCATTACCTGGGCAAAGGCCTTATCAGCATATTAGCACTGGGCCTACCAGTGTCCCAAGTCACAGCTGATATGAGGCAGCTCAGTTCCACCAAGGGTTGCCCAGCAGAAACAGCCCTGAACCACTCTGGCCCATAGCTCCCTTCCCCTAGCAGTGGCATCTCATGCCATCATGCTGCACAAGCCAAACAGGGTGGCATCCCTCCCTGCTAAGGCCTGTCTGCCCTGCATCCTGGAGTGCTATTTCTCCTTTTACACATTCTCATTGTCTTCACTCTACTTGCTGCTGCCAGCTTTATCATCTTTCTCAAGATAACCTCTATATCTTCTAACTAGGCCATCCACTGCTACTAGGGCAATCCCTGCAATATTTTTAAACTGTTTTTTTTTTTAATTGAAAGGTAATGTACACATAGAAATGTGAACAAATCATAAATATATAATTAGATGAATTATCACAATGTAAACAGAATGACACCCACCAAGGTCAAGAAATAGATTTACAGTCCCAGAAAGATCTATGAGCCCCTCCCAGGTACTACACCTGCCCCCTGTCTAAAGGCAGCCCAGAGCAGCCTCATACATGGCAGATGTCGTCATGTCACCGAGCTCCAACACTGTCCTTTCTCATGGAACACAGACCAAAGTCCTGATGAAGGCTATGTGCCTGGGCGCAGCCCATCCCCTCTAGCTCTCTGGCCTCATCTCATAGCTTCTTGAGCCCCTCACACACAGGCCTTAAGTTCTTTCAGTACATGAGGCTCTCTCCCACCACAGAGCCTGCCTGCTGGTGCACACAGGAGGCTGCTATTCTTCCTTCATATTCTCAGCTCAAATGTCACCTCCTCAGGGAAGACTTCCTGGATTTCCCAGGCTAGGTCAAGTCTCCTGTTATAATCTCCTGAGCACCCTGAACCTCTCCTTCACAGCACTTATCGCTGCTGAAGGACACGTATCCCAGAGTCTCTTCTGCACAGAATGTGATCCAGGAGGCAAGGCTGGCATCTGCTTTGCTTGCCACCACCTGGTGAACGGAAAAGGTCATAAAGCCTCACCCACCCTTCTCCCTGCTGGGAGGGATGGCACTGCCTTCTGGCTGGCAGACTAGAGCTTGCCAGTGTCCCTGGGGTTGGGAGTGTCTCACTCAACTGGCTGGGCACTGGGTTCAAGGCCTGGCTCCTCCACTCACAAACTGAGCAATGGAAGGGGAGTCCTTCCTCAGTCCTGACTCAGCAGCCTCAATGAGAAATGAGGGCAGCAGCAACTCACTTCTTGGACCAGCTTGGTGGGGCGCGGGGGGGGGGGGGGCTGGCCTGATATGCTCCCAGTGGTCTCCCTCAGGGCAGCTGCCTTCCACAGCCTGCTTACAGAAGAACTCCCCCTTGGGCCTGGGGCCCAGGAGAAGCTGTGCTCAGGAGATGTATTTTGGAGCACCTGGGTGGACCCCTGAGCTTGGGACACCTGCCAGTAGCCCCTGGGGGCCTAAACTACTTCTCCTACCCAGCAGGACTCCTGCTGTCCCAACACTCTGACCCAGTCCTAGTGCTCTGCACCTCAGGGTGACAGGATGTGCAGCTAGCCTCATGTTCTCTAACAAGCCTCCAGCGAGGGTTTGTACTAACCAAGATATGTGTGGACTGCTCCCTGGACACGTGCTCCCCTTTCTCCACCGGCACCCCCATTTTCCCTTTGCCACTTCATCTCTGTGTGACTGTTTTCTCTCTCCTCATTCTCCTTTTCTCTTCTTTCTCTGTTAGGGACTGAATTGTGCAGCCCTCACCGTTTGAAAAAAAAAAATTACACACTGAAGCTCTCACATCAAGAATCTGCTCTAAAGAGATAAGGTCTTTAAAAGGTGATAGGGTGATCAAATTAAAATGAGGCCACAAGAATGGGCCCTAATTCAATCTGGGGTCCTCTTAAGAAGAGGAAATTTGGACACAGATAGAAACCTCAGGGATGTATGACACGAAAGAAAGGCCACGTGAGGACACAGCATGAATGTGACCATCTGCATGCCAAGAAGAGAGGCCTCTAGAGAAACCAGTCCTGCCAGCACCTTGATCTTGGACTTCTACCCACTAGAACTATAAGAAAATAAGAGGCTATTGTTGAAGCCACTAGCACGTGGTACTTTGTTGTGACAGCTCCTGCCCTTGAATGTGCTCCGTCTCCTTTTCTCTCCCCTCCTCCCTCCTCTCTCCCTGTCAATCCTTCCCCTCCCTCTCGCCATAGTTTTTCCCTGCACAAGGCAAATGAAACCAGACTTGATGCTCTCAGTTCTAACACCCTTGCCCTGCACAAGGTGAATGAAACCAGACTCGATGCTCTCAGCTCTACCGCTGCCCCACGTCCCAGGGACCCTCCAGAGACTGCCACCAGCCCCACAGCCCTTAGGATCAGAGACAACCTGAGCCCTGTGGAAGCCTTGGACCATGCCTAAGAAAAGCAGTTTTGCTTGAAGTGTCACACCCAAAACACAGGTCAGTTCCAGAAGGCACAGGAAACACCTGTGTCTGCACTGGAGGAACTTGTGCCAGAAGGTGTGGTTGGAGCCATCAGAACACAGACTGCTGGGAGGGGCCAGAGGTGGGGACTGTGCTTCTATGAGCACCCGTGGTGGGGCAGAGAGCCTTGACCCCATTCTCAGCTCCCAGAGGCCTCTGCCCTTCCCCTCAAATGAGTGAAGCATCAGGGTACCACCCTCAGTAAGACTTTCTGATTACTGGAAAATACTGACAGATACAATTTGGTAAAATATGATGAGAGAAGTGTGGGGCAGCAAACTCTGGCTTGAGGCCTCAGAGCAGGCTTCCTGGGAGGAATGGCATCTAAGAGCAAACCTGAGGATGAGTGAGAGCCGGCAGGCAAAGGGCAGAGGAGCCTATCGGGCAGAACAGCAGCATGTGCACAGAGCTGGAGGACATGGAGCACAGGGAACTAAAAGAAGTCAATTTGGTGGGGAAGGTGGTTTGTGGCTTTTCACAAAATAAGCCAATCAGGGAGGAAATGTGTGGTTTAGGATCTTCCTGGGGAGACTACTTCCATGTACTCCTTGCTCTAATATGCTGTATGCCCCTATTTTCACCAAAACACAGGAGGAGTAGTCAGTTCATGACCCAACAAGTTCCATCTTTCCAGGTACTGACATCCATTGCATAAAATCAGTGTTCCCAGCCCAGGGTTGCTGAGAATCCACTTACCTGCGAGAGGATGCAATTTGGTGCAGGGGGTACTGGCCGATTTGGGGGAGGCCTCCTAGACGACTCCCTTCTCTCCACTTGAGACCCAGGGCCTGGGGAGTTCCTAGCAGCCTTGCTCAGGTGTGCTGACAATGGTGCAGGTAGGGAGGCATTGTGCAGATAGTCTGGAGGGGGTCGTGGAGGAGGCTGGGAAGGTTTCCGTAGGGTTTCAGGAGTGCTGATCACCTGTATGTGGAAGACAAGGAATGCCTGAGATAAGGAATCCTCAGGACACTTAAAAACACAGGGGCACCGTTGTGTGCCTCATTGAGAGAACCTTAGCCCAAGAGGAGATCATACATGGCTGACCGGTTAAATCTCCCGAGCATGTCAGAGGTCAGCTGAAACTTTAAAGTCATTAGGGGGCATTGGAACCAATTGATCTGTCTCTCAAGCCAGTAAAATGGCTTTTATTAGCAATCCTAAGAGCCCACCTCATCTCTACATGGCTTTGGAGCTGGTGGAAAAGGCTCTTAGGAAATCCAGCATGGTCCTGAAGGATGACAGGAAAGCAGTGATGTTTGAGGGGCAAAGCCCTTACCTTTCGTTTGCCTTGGGGCGTCTGCAACTTGAAAGTTGGGTTGGCATGACCAGTTCCACTATTCTGAGACACCCTGAAGGGACAACTAGAAACAAGGAGTCAGAAGGAGGGGTGTTCAGCAAGGGTCAGTGAGTAAGTTCCCCTTCACCAAAGCACAGCCAGGAGGTCTGCTCTGGAGGAAGCTGAACTGGTCTTCTCAAACCCCATCTTCCCAAGGAAGAATACTTGTCTGTGGCAACCAGAGGACTCAAAAGGAAAGAGAGTTGGCCTTCTATAAAGCAGAGTTTTCTCAGCATCTCCTCTTCACCTTTTCCCCTCTAAGGGACACAAGATGTCACCAGCCATCAATCAGTCTCCCTCAGGCATAGATTCAGAAAGACTTGTGACTTAAAAATCCCTTCCGAAACAAGTGTAATGTAATAGGGGACTCAGAAACAATACCTCTTCCACATCCAAAAGAATGAATCACTTAAAAAAAAAAAAACCTTTGTCTTTGTCTTGATGTCCAGTCACCCCTGTGACTGACTTGAGTTAGTGATCCCTTCTCTGTCATCTCAGTTTCCTGCTCTTTAAAATGGGGAACAAATCAATAAGGTAAAAGATGGTGAATTGGTTTTATTTTCTGTTCTAACCTGAACTGGTTGGGGGCAATCTGCTGAGAAGAGTTCTGGAGTGACAACCAGGCTCAGTAGACAGTACGTGCAGTAAGATCGACTAGTAATGTCTGCTTCAGTCACAGAGCATCACGGCAGGGGAGGGGATGGGGTGTACCTTGCATTTATCTTCCTTAAATTAGACCCACCACCCCTAACACTTTCTGTAGGTACTGCTTAAGAAGATCTTCATGATCCACAAGTAGACCCCAAGTCCCTTCTGGGACCCCATCATACCTGAAATGTTGCCTCAACTTGGAAGGGAGAGCTAAGGGCTTGAGTTGGCCCAGTTTGTTGTTCTGTTTGCAGCAATAACACATCAGCATCATCAGCACCACCAGCACAAAGAGGGCTGAGAACACTCCAGCTATCACAGGACCAACACCTTCCAGAAACAGAAGCAGGGGGGAGATTTAGAAGCTACTGGGCTACAGCAGTGGATTTCAGACAATGTATTTCTGATCTTCTTCAGATATCTGATTTGCATTTCATTTGTATTACTTACTTTAACTTACAAATTATAATTAAAAAGCACACATTATGTACCCCCAGGAAACCACTAATATTTGCTTAAAGAGCCAGGTCAACTTACAGCCACTTTTGCATAGCTGCAGAGAGGCAAGCTGTTCAAGCTCTGTTCTCATCTGCCACTAGTTTTTAGCCTGAATCATAATTTTCCTGGACACACAGCAGCTAACACAAAATACTGAGACTGATCCAAGACTAGAACTCTAACCAATAATCCAGATGTCACATTTGGTTTTATCAGAACCACCTCAATGTTCTCGCCAATTAAAAATTTCAATGAAGAAAATATATGCATTCCAAGGAAGCACTATTTTTACATGTTTTTATATAACATGATTTCATCCTTGAAAGATTTCAGGGTTTTTTTTTTCTTTTTTAAAAGGTACTTTGATACTATTTAAAAAAAGAAAGCTTAAATGCCACAGGTCTGGAATCCATGACAATTCCACTAAAAATTATAAAACTTTTCTGGAGCTGGGCTCAGTGGCTCATGCCTGTAATTCTAGCACTCTGGGAGGCTGAGGCAGGTGGATTGCTTGAGTTGGTGAGTTTAAGATCAACCTGAGCAAGAGCCAGACCCTGTCTCTAAAAACAATAGCTGGTGTTGTGGCAGATTTAGTCCTAGCTACTTGGGAGGCTGAGACCAGAGGATTGCTTGAGCCCAAGAGTTTGAGGATGCTGTGAGCTACTATGCTACAGCACTCTACCAAGGGCGACAAAGTCAAACTCTGTCTCAAAAAAAAAAAAAAAAATCAAACAAACCCCCAAAACAACTTTTCTGGGTGTCTGGTTCCCCATTTTAACCTTCATTCATCAGAGGAAATACAAGCCACCATAATGTGCCCCAGGTTTGTGATTATTTTTAAGCGTCAAAAAAGGATGAATCACCCTCCCACCCCCCAAAAGGACTAGAACATTTGGGGATCCACAATCTCTCTTAACGCAGACAGTACGGAGCCGCTGCGCCAAGCCCCACTCCAGGCTGCCCGGTCCCTCCTCTTGGCCATCTTTTTGCTCCGCCTCTCTTTATCTGGGTTTCCTTCTCCACAAAATACGGATGATTCAGTGTGGACGCCAGCAACACGCCCCCGGCCCCCACAGTGCCAACGGTCTTCACAGGGCAGGTGGGGCCGGCAGGGGGGCACTCACCCTCGGGGGGCATGGGCCCACTGTCGATGCTGCCCCCGTGGCCCCGAGTATTGCAGAAGGGCGGGGCCCAGCCCTGGGCGCAGTGGCAGTTCTGGTTGTTGTTGCACACCTAGGGCGAGGGAAGGGCCGGAGGTGTCAGCACCGCGGAGAGCGGCAGCCACCCGCAGGGCCATCCTGTCCCTCCTTCCCCAGGGGGGAGGAGCCTGGGACAACGCGCACTCACCCCGTGGCCGTTGCACTTCTTCCCGCAGCCCTGGGTTTCAAAAAAGGAGGTGTTCCTGCACTGCCCCTCGAAGCAAATCTGCAGTGAGTAGAAAGCAGGATTATTAGTACAGGGAAAGGGACAGTGGGTGGGAACTAGGAGATGGGGTTTCCTATGCAGAGCACGCAAGTGCCCAGAAGGACAGCCCACTTCAGGTTATTTATTACAATGAAAAATAAAAAACAACCCAAAAAGCCAGAGACAAGGACAGCAGACTAAATTCTGCTTTTGAGATTAGGGGAAAAATAATGAATATTATACTGTTAAAATATATTTAACAATACAAGGTGGACATAAAGTTCATGTGCAATTTACCATGTGAAACTTTTAAATTGTACACGAACTTTATATCCACTCTGTATAATATTAAACATGTGTTATTACATGGTACATTACTGTTACGTTCATTATGTTGTTTACTTGTCGATTAATATGCACTAATTTTAATATTATAATTAAAAATAATGATGTGACCACAGCTACTCTGTGCTAAGTACTATAGACCAAGTGCTTCATATGGTTTTTATAATTTCATTGTCACATTAACTCTATGAGATAGTTGACATTGATTTCCTCAAGCTTCCTGGACTCCCAGTCCAGTTTTAATTCATGATGAGTCCTGCACAGAGGTGGGGAACCTGACCCTTCAAGGAAACTTGTGGCCTTCCTGGCAGTTAAAGGCTACCTTTTGAGTGGATTCAAATTGTATAGAACAAATGCTTTTATTAGAAGTGGCGCAACAGGAGAAGGTGAAGATTTTCTTGCCTCCTTTGGTGCTTAAAAATAACAATCTTGAAATCAGAAGGCTGCAGGTTCACCACCCCTGGCAGGGATTCTCTCCTTAGCCTGCCAACCAATTCTGTGGGGTGGGTGGCTGCTGTCACTACACACGCTTTATAAAAGAAGCCATTGAGGTTCAGGGTTGGGGAGGCTGGGGTGTGAGCCGAGGCATCCTCCCTCCAGGACTCACGCCTCTCAATCACTTCTCCCTGCAGCTGGCTCTGAGTTAGGATGGGGGAAGAGACTCACATGGTTGTAGCCACATTTGGTCCCTGTCATCACCAGGCCTGGGTCCAGCATGTCACCCTCCTCCTCGGGACCCCGGTAGACATGGGTGCCCCGGCACTGGATCTGCCTCCCATTCATGATGATGGTCGTGTCGATGGGCACCGCATTGGACTCCAGGGGCCGGGCCTCAGAGCTCTGACACTGGATCTTCCCACACTTGGCATCTCTGGGCCGAGAGAGAGTGTGAAGGTGAGGGAAGAGCTGGGCACCAGAGGGCTTCAGTTGTTTTTGACCAAGACAACAGGCTTGTGTGGGGCAGGGCAGAGGTCCAGTGTAGTGAGTGCGCCTCAGGGACCCATCAGGAGGGACTCCGTGTGGACTGAGATCAAGGGAAGGGAACAGGTTCCTTGTCCCTTAGCAGATCCATGGGGAAGTCCTTACTTCCAGGACAACTGCCTGACCTGAGCAGTCTGTCCCTTTTTGCTCTTCACTCCATCATCCACCCAGGAGCTCAAAGAAGCCAGAAGCCTGGGATCATCTCTGACTCCCCATTCTCCCTCAGTCCTGGGTTTAAGCAATTTTCAAGCCCTGTAAATCTTCCCTCCTATGTATCTACCTTAATTTGCACTGCCACCCCTCTCATCAGGACCTCCGGAAACTGCTTTCCCTGCCTCCGGTCTTATCCCATAGGAGTCCAATTTCCACACGGCTTTCAAGCTGAAGTCCCAACTTCTCTAGCCACACATTCAAGCTTTTCACACTCTGGTCCTTGTTTAATTATCCAGACTCATTTCTCAGCAGCCCCCTCTCCACTGTACCCCAACATCACACCTTAACTGAACCAAACTGTTACCAGTTCTTCCAAGTGCTAGTTTTTCTCAGCTCATGTAGCACCACTCTCCATCTTGTTCACCTAAGTAAATGCTCCAGATCGCAGCATACTGTAGGCGTAACTTCCTTTGGGAAACCACCCTCATGCACTAAGTTGGGCTGGGTGGCTTGTTCCACATTCCCACACTGTATTGTTATTAAAAGTTCCATGCACTCAGCCTAGTAATCTTACATATGGGAAACCCTCAATAGAGAGTGGAAGGATGGATGAGTAGAGGGATGGATGGATGAGTAGATGAGTGGATGGGTGAGTGGACAGATGGAAAGATGAGGAGTGGGTGGATGAATGGACAGATGGATAGGTGAGTGGATGAGTGTATAGATGGATGAAATGAGTGAGTAAACGGATAGCTGGTTGGAATGAGTAAATGAATGAATTAACAAGTGAATAAATACATGATGGGCTATTCAGATGAAGGCATAATTAGCACCTGTAGAAATGACTCAAGAGGACCAATTCCCTGCCTCACTGTAAGTCCCCAAAGGAAACCTGATTAGCTTTCTAGGAAGCACTGCCACCCACAACCTTCTCCTTGACTTCCGTAGGGCTGAATGGTGCATTGTCAAACAACAGGCTAAGAATAGATGACTGACTTCAATGACTTATTTAAATGCCCAGCTCTGGGTTAAGCCACACCACTGAGCCAGGCAGGAGTAGGGAGGACAGAGCAAGAACTACTTTGTCACCCTATGTTGTAGGGGCTGCCCTCTGGACCTTACCTCATGTTGCACTTCTTGTGTTCACCATTCATGTCCTTCCCACAGTTTCCAAAGGTGTCTCCTGCTACATTCACCTTCTCAAAACAGAGATCAGGGGCAGGCCGGGCTCCTGGGTGAGCATGAAACATCGATCAGTACACTTCCTGTCAGAAGCCCCCTAGGACAAAGCTACCCTTGTAAAAATCATCAGGTTAAGAATGGTTTATGGGAGGGAACACTCAGCCTCGCTTTCCGGCACTCCTATCAGGTTGTTTCTATCTCCATACTCTCACCAGAACATAGCCCTACAAAATGTTTTACGTCAGTTCTTCCTGCCTTATTGAAGATTTCTGTCTGTGGTTTGCATGCTATGCCTGCTCTCTAATGAAGAAGTCCTGTCCCTTTGCAGGATTTTTAAAAATAGGCAACACATGCACACAATTTTAAAGATATAAAGTATGTCTTCGGAATTTTTTCTCATAGCCATCCAGTTCCTACTCCCCTTGTCATGGAGAAACAGAACTTATTCACAACAGATTTTCTAGAGATAATTATATTTCTATCTTCTGTATCTCCTAGATACAATTCCGTGTGGACCGTATAGAGATTATCTAACAAAGACTGAAACCATATTCTACGCACTGTTCCATAACTTGCATTTTTCGCTTAATTTATTGTGGAAGGTGACCTGATTCAGGGAATACAGAGCTGCCTTCTTTTATTCGGTCACATAGCATTGCATCATATGGATGTACCAGGATTAATTTAATCCATTCCTATTGAGGACACAGAGGTTGTGACTGCTGTAACTAATAATGGTGCAATGAACATCTCTATAAATGTATCTTCACATACATGTCCAAGTACAAGTGTTGAATATGTTTCTAAGCAGTGGAATTGATG
The DNA here is from genome assembly GCA_963574575.1 of Galagoides demidoff. Taxonomy (NCBI): domain Eukaryota; kingdom Metazoa; phylum Chordata; class Mammalia; order Primates; family Galagidae; genus Galagoides; species Galagoides demidoff. Next base: position 16,425 of record CAUYQV010122641.1, on the reverse strand, counting down.
GGTCCAATAAGCGCGTTTAAAATGTTGCTATCTCCAAATAACCTTCCATAAGATTACCATTGTTATTATTATATTAGCTTCTAGTCTGATACATAAAAAGTCCTACCTCATAGTAACTATAATGTGCTTTCTCTTAACATGACTGAGGTAAAATGTTGTTTCATAGCTTAAAGGCCATTTGGATATGCTTTCCTGTCTATATCCTCTGTTCACTTTTCTTTTGGAATATTTTTATCCATTTGACCACTCAGAATAAAAAGCATCAAGGGATTGGGAAGAATGCTGTCCACTGGCCTTCCCTGAACATCTACTCTGAGTCAAGGGGATAAAAGAGTATCTGGTGGTATCTGGAGGTGCTGTTTAGCATCTATGATTCTAAGCTGCTCCAAGGGCTGGAGAGGGAGGCTGGGTGGGAAGTGCTGGGGTGGGAAGAAGACCATGCTCCCCAGGAAAGCCCTTACCAGGCCCCCACAGCTGCTGGCACTGCTCTTGGTAGGTGAGGCACATGCCATTATAGCAGTAGGCCTGGCCGTCCTCACAGGAGGTGCCGTCCATCTGGTAGAAGTTGGTGGGGCAGTGGGGAGACTTGCCCGTGCAGAACTCTGGGAGGTCACACTGCCGGGCCGGCTCACGGCACAGGGTGCCAGGAGCCAGCAGCTAGGCCAAGGAACAAGAGGGAAGAAAACAGTTAATCTCCTCCCTGCCTTCAACCCTATCAGCCAAGGACTTGTAAGCATCACTCTTAAGGAACAGACTTTTCCATTCCCATTAATTCACAGCACTGTTTACATGACCTCATTAGCTCAAACCATCATCCACCTTCTTATAAGAATAGTGACTGAGAGTTTTCAAGGTGTTTTCACAAATGCTAACATATTTCCTCCTTATAGCAGTATAATAGATAAGAAAGAGTATTTATGCAACAACTTACACGTTACTACATGCTTTAGTAATAACAGCTACTTTTAGGCAATTTCCACTTACATGCCCAGTACAAATATTATTTCATTTCGTTAGTCTTATGTAATATAATTTTCCTTATTTTATGATGCAAGCTGAGGCTGATAGAGATTAGACAACATATTCAAAGTTTCATGGTAAGTGATTGAGGTGCCAGATCCACTCGTATATAGACACAACCACACATACACACACACACACAAACTAGTATTCATATTACATCTTTGAATTTTCAAAGCTCTTTAGCAAAAAGCATCCCCATTACAAAGCCAGGCACTGGGCTGAGTATCTTATCTCATGTAAGCCTCACAATACCCATGAGATAGATACTGCTATTTGCCCCACTTTGCAGATCAAATAACCTGATCAATAACACCCCTTGGAAAAATGGCAAAAACTGTCTTTTCACTTTGGTATTATGGCCTCTCTGAGTGGCCCATGTTACTAATGCTCTTCTCACTTTAACAGATAAGGAAGCTAGTCTCAGATGGTTAATAGTTTGCCCCAAATCACACAGCCAAGGGTTTAAGTCACAAGTCTCAGACACCAGGGAATCCTTTCTGAGGCTCAAACTAAACTCCTTGGACTGAAAGAAATGGTGACATTCAGGCTGATTCTTAGGCCTTCCACCGAGACTAGGACTAGGCTTAGCATGGTGAGTTCCCTGTGCCAGGCAAGGAAAACTGTGACTGGGAATAGTTTCCCCTACCCTTGGGTGACTCCACACCACCCATAAGGTCCTCCCAGGAGAAAAGGCAGACAGGCGTCTTTGCTGGCCACTCTCAAATTGAGAATGGGCCAGCTGAGTGGCCTGCTGAAAGAGGTTGTGAGGCTGGCGGGTAGCATGTGCAGAAGGGTGCAGCAGGACGCACCTCTCCCACCCCGGAGCTGGTGGATTGGAAGAGCCCCGCCCTGCCCAGCCTGTCTGCTCAAATGCCAGCCCCTTAACCAGCAGAGGGGCCTTGGAAAGGGCACTTAACCTCTTTGTGTTCCCTTTGTGTTCATTTGCCATAATTCAGGATAATAATCCTCTCACGGGATTATTAAAAAGCCTGAATTAGAAGAAAGTACTTGAACAGTATCTGGCATATGATGAACACTCAGCAAGTGGGAAGCACAGGCCCACGATTCCTGGCTAAAACCTTGGGGCCAGGTGGGCTTCAGACTTCAGATTTTCAAAAGCAGATACCATAATACATATGTACATGGGTATCGATATATAATTACATACATGCATACATATATGTATAACATGTGTGTATACACATTTTGTATGTGTATAAGTACATATGACTATATATATGGAATTACATATGTATATTACCCAGCCACCCATTAAGGCCTGGGATTACACTTTATGATCAAACACATTAATATTTCTCCAATGAAATATGAATATTCAGTTTAGAAAAGGCTATAATTATCTCATGTCGATGTAGGTCAAGTTTGGTCACCAAATGTATTTAATTTTTTGTTTGCAGTTTTCAGAACTTTCTGAATTTCAGAATCATGAATAAGAGAGTGTAGTACTGTAGTAGCACTAGTAGTCTTAGTACTATGTGTCTCCCACGTCAGTGTCAGGGAGTTGGGCTCCAGGGTCAGGGAAAGATGCCCTCTGTCCTTTCCTGACTGCTTCATTCTGAATAAGCCACTTATTAAGTCTCAGTTTCCTCGTCTTTTTTTTCTGAGACAGAGTCTCACTCTGTTGCCCTGGCTATAGTGCCATGGTGAGTTTCCTCATCTTAAAATGAAGGTAACAGCATGCATACATCTTATGGGGCTTTTATGAAGACTGACTGAGATAAAATTTTCAGTATAGTGCCTGTCGTCTACTCAGTGGTCCATTAATGTTAACAAAATTATAATAATCATTTTTATAAGCACAAATAAGATCAAGCCTTCTCGCTCTCTCTCTCTCTCTCTCTGGACACTTCTTTACAAAAAAAGAAAAACAACTAGGCGCAGTGGCTCATGCCTATAATCCCAGCACTCTGGGAGGCCAAGGTGGGTGCATTGCTTCTTGAGCTCACAAGTTCAAGACCAGCCTGAGCAAGAGCAAGACCCAGTCTCTACTAAAAATAGAAAATCTGGGGCAAGAGGATTGCTTGAGCAGTTGAGGTTGCTCTGAGCTATGACGCCATAGCACTCTACCCAGGGCAACAGCTTGAGACTCAAAAAAAAAAAAAAAAAAAAGAAAAGAAAAAATAGAAAAAAATATATACAAATATAAATATTTCAACCCCCTCCAAGGAGACACCAAGTCTCTGGGATGACGTGAGCCCTGTGAGGACAAGTTGAGGAGAGTAAACATTTTCAAGGGACCTTTCTAGCTCCAAGTTTCTGACACTCTGAGGCCATCCCCCCCGCCCCCCCAAGGAGGTGAATCCCCAGCAGAGCAGTTGGCTGAGGGATCATAGCCCCACACAGGTAAAGGGCCACTTACCTTACACTGGTAGCAGCAGGAGCCATGGGCACACTCCGCCCCTGCCCTCAGGGTGCAGTTAGAGGCATTGCAGCAGGGGTTGTTACATTCCTGGGGAGGCAGAAGTGGGGTGAGCAGGTGGGAGGCTGGGAAGGGAGGGCTTTCTCTACCCCGGCCCATGCACCCCAGCCCCAGTTTCTGATAAGCTTTATAGCTTTATTGCTAAGCTAATGTGCATTTATCAGAGAAAATATACATATTCATAATTATCAGCTACACCACAACTGAGATGCTGTTACATATTAAGTGTTTGACTATTTTCCCAGGCATACCAACACACACACACATATATATATGCATATATATACATGCATATTTATAACAATATATATGCACACAACAATATATACACACACACATATTATAATAATCGTTATTGGTGTATATTGAGTATTTTAATTTTAATAGTTTTTTCCTTTCTTAAAATGTGTATATGTCTTTTTGGCATCTTCCTGCGTGTATACTATATTTTACAAAGTAATAGTGACCCCGCTGTTGTTAACTTCATATAACATGCACATTTCTCCTCGCCACCGCATATTCTTCTAAAACATGACTTATAGCAGAGTGTTACATTATGCGGAAATCGTAAGGTTTGTTTCTCCCATTCCAGACAGAGCCTCCAGACACTCTGCCTTCTTCAGCTGCCATCCCCACCCCACGCTCCCAGGCCTCATTATTCCATAAAAAGAGGCTGTAGGGGGTGAGAATGTGCTGGAACAACCTCTCTGAACAGTTTAGGTCAGCCCCTGGGCCTGTTTCCTCAGAGTTCTTCCTCTATCTTCTGGTCGTCCTAAATCCTCCCTGGCTTAGACCTTTCCGGTATAGAAGGTCTCTATGGTTCCCTCTCACTTCCTTTCTGCTCCACAGCCCAAGATTTTTAAAATGATGATGAGATATCCCAGTGACTCTGAGGGTCCTTATCACACTCCTACAACATTCACACGCCAATTCCTAAGCCATTTCTTGACAGTGTGTGGGGCTGGAGCATATCTCCATCACAGCCTTGTCCCCCGTCCACATTCTGGGAAACTGAAGCTGTGTAAGTGCAGTGGCTGGCCAAGGCACATACCTGTCTGGGACCCTCTCGGTGGTTACTAACTGTACCACAACCATGGCTGGCCAAGGGTTTAGCAGGTTGGAGAGACACGTCCCACCATCTGCTGACACACACCTGTCTCCCCTGAGACAGAACAAGGACATTTCCCTCCCTTTGGTCTCCCACCACCCTGGGCTCTACCACACCACACGTCCTCCCACCTCTACATGTGGGCTCCTCCTCTACCACTTCCCTCTACCACTTCCCTCCTCGTGCCCCTAACATAGCTAACTGATATGCGCACTGCGGTCACCACCCACCCAGGCAAGCCAGCTCTCTCTCACCTTGCATCTGCTCAGAGCACCATGTTATTTGCCCTCCTGGCACTCACCATGACGTGTTATTTATATGCTTTTGCAATTATTTGGTCAATGCTTGTTTCCTCTACTAGACTATCAGTTCCCCAAGGACAGGAACTCTATTTCTGCCATCCACCCTGTCCTGAGCCCCCAACGCTGTAACCCACACCCAGAAAGTCTCTGTTGAATAAGCTGCTTCTCAGAATATAAGCCAACTGGCCAAGTCCACTCTCAGGATGCTCCTCAGCCCCACTGGATCTTCCACACTAATATAACTCCTTTCTTTCTGAAGGGTCTGGGCTGATTTCTGAGATTGGGGGGGTGGGGGTGGTGTCTTTAACTAATTCTTATTTTATTCTGAGAGTTACATGCTAGTGTTAAAAAAAGAAAAATCACATCATAGGGAAGGGTATAAAATTATTTTTTCCACATATACAGAGCTTCAGTTTCACCCTCAGTTTTCTTGTATTCTAGCCCAAATTGTTCTGCATGCGTTAACATACATATTTTCATCCTTCAAAAAATAGAGATGAAACAATCCAGTTCTGCTTTTCTGCAGACCAGCATGCATTTGTTAAAAATGACAGAGCTCTGCTATGTGCCCTGCACACTCACTTTGAAGACCAGAAGGAAGGAAAGAGCTCATACACAAATAGTCCGGCTCCTTCTTCCTCCCAGCAGCCCTTTACAGACTTGACAGCACTTCCTACATCCCCTTCCAACCATCTCTTCTCCAGGCTAAACAGCACGAGCTTGTTATTTTAAGCGTCCTCATAAGGCCCATGTTCAAGTCCACATATCCGGCTGTGTGGCCTCCCGAATAAATTCGATGCAGCTGGAGGGCCCAGGAGGCATCTGTTGCCCCACTGGGGAAGAGAGAGCCAATGTGCCACATGATTGTGGTTTCTGGTTACACCAGACACTCATAAGAGGAACTCATTTTGAGCACAAACAGTGCCAACCACAACCTGGCAGAGGCTGCAGAAATGGTCTGTCTGGAAGGCTTATTCTCCACATCTTATTTGCCATGGGTCCCCGGACAGCCATGTGTAGGAAATGCCAATGACTGAGAAATTTTCAATTGCATTCTCTTTTGACCTTGAGCTCGGGAAGTAATGCAAAGTATTCCCCTCCCACTAGCATCATCATGGCCCCTTACCTCTTCCTCTCCACAGTCACACTCTTCCCCATCTTCCAGGTACCCATTCCCACACCTCCGGCCTCCGTACAGTGTCCTGGTATCTGGCATATTGGAGAGACACATTCCACCACCTGACTGCAGATATCTGTCCAGCTCCCTCCTGTTGCATCTGTTGAACACTCTGGGAAAGGGGTGCCTGGCAGAGGACAAAGTTGGAATTAGTCGGGAGTCTTAGCCTCCAGCAGCCAGCCAGTTGTCATCCCTGCTACCTGTGGTGGCTGATTACACCTGGGCTCAGACCCCTGTGGTCCCATGCACATACATTCTGTCCCCTTAGCACATTCATGATACATTAATTTAGAATTCTTTCATCCTTGATGATGAGATATCAACTCCCCATAATGTTTTGTTTTTATCATTCTGCCCAGAAAATGTATTTGAGAATCAAGAGTAGCAATTTCTGCCCATTGCATGAGGGGGTTACAATAAGTTAATAGTTGTCGGTGTGTTACAGTAGATCTCTTGAGCCTTCAAGCTGAATAAAGTACTAGCCAACTCAAACTTTTCCTGAAGCTGATATCAGATGGATATTCTCTTGGGACAGATGAAGAAGAGGCAAAAGAAAGGCCAAAATCATAGGTTTAATTTCTTTGTGGGCTAGTGATCTCGTCTCAATTTTAAGGCTGTGGAGGGTAATCCAAACTCAACCAGCCAATTCACAAATATATACATGTTCTTTTTCATAAGAGTGTGGAAGATCCTGGGTCCCCCTGTTGGGGAAAAGGACAAAAAGTACCACCATTTTGGTCTACAAAGAGAGAGTTATCCTACTCCCAATAACCAACCAAAGGGGAAACACTGGAGGGTTCCTGCAGCAGTAAGGTATGCTGTAAGGAATTTATTACAATAATTATTAAAATTTGTAAAGAATTTTAAAAAATGGAGTAATAGTTTGTGTCATCTCTCAATCATTTGTCTACAGATATACTTTTTATTTTTACTTTTATGTTTGAGACAGAATATCACTTTGGTGTCTTCGGTAGAGTGCCACGATGTTGTAGCTCACAGTGACCTCAAAGTCTTGGGCTCAAGTGAATCTCCTGCCTCAGCTTCCCAAGTAGCTGGGCATATAGGTGCCTGTCACAATGCCTGGCTATTTTTTTAGAGATGGGCCTTGTTCTTGCTCACGCTGGTCTTGAACTCATGAACTCAAGGGATCCACCCACCTTGGCCCCCCAGAGTGCTAGGATTTACAGACATGAGCCACCATGTCTGGCCATATATTCTTTTTAGATTGAGAGAAAAAAGGGTAGACTTAACCATCAGCTCATTGGGATTTAAACACAACCCATGAATTTGTATACTAGTGTTAACATCATCCGTTCTGTGTCACTGCCAAGAAGGAATTACAAAAAAAAATACTGGACACTGGCACTCCAAGAAAGCAGCATTTCTTCTTGGAGATGTTGAAACACCATTCTTTAAGAAGCACAGGCAGGCCCTGATGGTTTAGGGTACATCCAAGGTCCCACCCTGGATGACTTCCAAGAAGCCTAGAACCCAGTGCCTTGTGCTGAGTCCAGACTTGAGAAGATAAGACCTTAGAAGAAACTCCATGATTCTCTTTCAGAGGCCCTGATTTTAAAAGTCCCTTATGACTCCTGGGGGATGCAGCTGCCCTACTCTTGCTCCTGCTCCCCAAGGAGTCCCTGTGGGGGTATGTGGATGGTCCCCTTCCTTCAATTTGTTCTAGAGGCTACATTAGAGCTTTCAATCTAACCTGGGATATAACACCATTAACCAAATTCCTTTGGGCTGCAAGGATTAAGGATTGTGGCTATTATTAAAAATGGTCATCATTGAAAATTCATGAAATAAGAAAGATACATGTGGTCAGGCCAATTTTTCAGCTGAAGCCCCTAAGAGAACAATTAAGTCTATCTAGGGTTTCACCAGCATGAAACCTCCTGCTGGAAACCTAGTGCTCCTTCCATACACTCGCCTTCTTAGTCTTCTTTCAATTTCTTTGTTGTAAAAACCACATTTCTCTCCAAGACCCCACCAGAGGTGGGAGGAGCATCTGAGTCACACTGGCCAGGCATGCCCCATTCTGTTTGACTCACCCAGTGGCAGCTGCCATGATGCACCCGCCATCTGCTGCACTGGCTGAGCAGCAATCTGCAGAGTCGTGGCTCATGCCAAAGTTGTGGCCCATCTCATGGGCCATGGTGGCAGCCACACCAATGGCATTCTCAGAGTGGTCCTGCTCAGGGAGAGAGTTGGGGTAAGGCGATGGTTCCACCTCTGCCTCCCTTGTCTGCTGCTTCCTTAGCCAAGCCTGTAGGTCACCACCGATTCCCCCATCACTGAGCATATAGGCTCTCCACATGCTTTTGACATCAGGTCTAAAGCCACTGTCATTATTAGGATATCAATTTTTTTTTTTTTTTTTTTGTGATGGAGTCTCACTCTGTTGCCTAGGCTAGAGTGCCTGGTATCAGCCAAGCTCACAGCACCCTCACATTCCTAGGTTCCAGCAATCCTTCTGCCTCAGCCTTCCAAAGTGCTAGGATTACAGGCCTAAGCCACAGTACCAACCTAAAAACACTTTTAGTTTTTATTTCTCTTACTATTCCCCAGCCCCTGGCTTAGAACATATGAGAGATCTAGTGATATATTCATGCAATCATTCTGGGTTCTCTTGAGCTTGAAAATCAGGAATAAATTACAGTAAATGAAAATTCACCCTTGGGTACCTCCATCTCTTAGAACCTAATGACTTCATTTTAAACAATTGCATTTCCTGATGTTCAAGGAGTATAATAATAAATCTCAAATTATTTTTTAAAAGATGACTCTCTGCCTTGTGAGGCCGTTTTAAAGCCCTGTGCAGCACAACATACTGGCTGGGACTCACCATGTTGACTCCTCCGGATTGGTACACAGAGCACATGGCCATGAGGGGGGCCAGGCCAATGGTGGTGCCATGGAAGGACATGCCTCTGCAGGAGAGAAGGGCAGGGAGTTGCTCAGGTGGGGACTAAGGGATGTTCCAATGTGCCCAAGAGGAGGTGGCCATCTTGGTTTACTTGGCCCTATTGAAATTCCCAGGTCATTCCCAATGGGGGAGATCCTGGTATCTGGGCCAAATGGACAACTTCCAGATCGCCACACCTTGCACTTCCTCTCACCTACTCCCTCTCTGCTCCATGGAAACAGAAAGAAAGAACAAAAGGTCACTCTTTCCCCCCACAATATGCCCACAGCCAATTCTCCTGAAGGAAATGGGCAGGGCTTGCAAAACTGCATCCCATTCCTGTCACACAGGAAAAAGTTAGAGGGGAGGTTGAGGGGGTGAGGGGAGGGTGGCACAGGTTCTGATGCTGGAGTGAATCAGGCCCACTTCCGCCAGCTGCCAGGCTCTGTAGTGTGTGTCCTGGGGGTCAGGAGGGAGGGACTGGGGCAGCAGCTGTGTGGCTGATGCTCCGTTCTCATATCAGTCTGGGGCCAGGGAAACAGCTGTGTCCTGGCAGAGGCCTCCCAAAGTGCAAGTGGCACGAGGATGAACTGTCCTGCCTTTGTTCTGCAACGATGATCCTTGTCTGCCAATGGCAAGCTACATTTTGTGTCATTTAACCATCCCTCCCTCAACTCTATATATCCAGGGTAGGGGAGAAGGAATCAGTCAAAAACTAGTGTTTCTGTACATGCCACGAACATGTAATCCATTTCAGGGATCTATCTGGAAATGTGTTACACTATTATCATCTCCATGTTTGTCTTCTCATCTAGACCATGATAGCTTGGGAGTAAGACCATCTTACTTATTTTGGGATCACTAGAACCTAGCACGGAATCTAACACAGCGGAAGCATAATAAATATTTGCTGAATTAAAGGCAGACTTATATTCAGAGAAACAATCTGCAAAGAAATATGCAAAATATATGCAAATCTATATGAAGCCCAACTGGTTACTTTCTAAACTTAGACAAGGCTCTGAGGAAGCCCTCCTGGAAACTCAGATTCAAGGTCTGGCTTAAAGCGAGACACCAGACTTCCAAAGTTTAGGCCAAAAGATATGGTAACTAAGATTCGTTAGTAACCAAAGACTCTTCCTAGATGAATGTCCTATCATGAAATAACCATTCACTGCCCAGGTTTCTATTTTCCCTGGTTTCTTTAAAGAGTAAACCAAGATTTAAATAATCGTTGACTTAGAGCTATACTTAGGAACTGCAAAAAAATGAATTTATTATTTTAGTATCTATATGCCTTTTGTTATAACTGTCTCAAAATATCTTTAGAAGTAAACATTAATAAATACCAAATAATTGCCCTCAAGGGACTGCCATGTTCCACCATAACCTCCACCAATATCTGATCTTTTCTCTCTGGGACTGAGGGAAATGCAGCACAATCCTGCCTCAAGGTCTCCCTCCCACCAAACGCACAGTTCTATGCTCTTCACCACTTTGATGATCTCAAGTGAGCCCTACGCCTCTTGGGAGCCAAGTGGAACCCCCTCTCCTGCACCTGTGCCTAGGGATTAGCTCATGGACTGGAACAAAATGCTGAGAAGAACAAGATGAACTCCTTATAAAGCGGCCCATGATCAATAGTCAGTCACTTCCCAAATACATATTCCACTGTTTCAGATGCCCAGCTGATTATGAGATCACTAGATCTCTAAACTATAAGATCTAAGTTATGACTAGGTCACAAAATTATAAGTCTAATTTTCTCATATAGATTAGAAACCCTTATAATGTTCTGGCCCTTAAGCTTTTTCATACTTTCTGGGGTGTGCTGGGTACAAAGTACATGTGTGGTAAAGGCCTGATCACCTGGACCAGGGAACCAGGATGGTTTTGTACAACCAGTCTTACCAGTGGGGAAAGAAAGACTCAAACTCTGAGCACACACACTGTGGGCAGAGCTTTGCAGCCAAGGTCAAATGCAACACATATGGAAAAAGGCTATTTACGTGATTAATTGTGCGTTGTCATGGTTCTTCTGGGCGAGCAGCTTGCGCCTCCAACTAAGAAACGACCAGAGGGTAGAGTATGGATTCTCCGAAACTTCACACATATTGCCGTGAGTCCACACTTCCAATCCCACGAGAGCAATTCGGATGTTCAAGGATCGGTAAAACTGAAAGGGCACACAGAAAAGCCAAAGCATCTGCCAACACCAGCTGGGATGCAAAAGCCCCTTCCCAGACTAAGAGCTCAGAGCATCGATTTCAGATTTCTCTTCTGCCCCAGGCGCTAAGGGGATGCGGAAACAAGTATTACTGATGGTTTTTCAGAAGGGGAAACAGGAGATTCTGAGAGAGACGCACAACATTTTGAAGGCAGGACTTGGGTGACTTTGCTTAGGGCACACTGAGATGGGACGTAAAGTTGCTTTCAAATTATGTACAGAGCTTGCATGTGGAAAAAGGATCAGCATTGCTCTGCGTGATTCTCAAGTAGGGCTTAAATCAACAGATAAAGCAGACAGGAAGATAAATTTCATTTTAAAGTAGGAAAAGAGCTTTCAAACAAAGCTGGTCATGAGTAAGCTCAGACCTAAGCTTTGCTGCCTTTTGCAATGAGCATCGTTGGCCTGGCTCCCCAGGACAATTTCCTCTCCAAATTCCTTACTTGGCCCTTACCTTTTTAATATTTATTTTAAAAATTATCTTCTATGTGGCTTTTTTAAAAACAACTTTATTGAGGTATAACTTACATGTCATAAAAATCCACCTATTTCAACTGAACGGTTCGGTATTTTTTAGTAAATTTACAAAGTTATCAACCCATCGCCATAATGCAGTTTGAGAATATTTTCATCTCATCAGTAAGAGCTATCCTGTCCATTTAAAGTCATTTCCCATTCTTACCCTCAGGCATCCATTCATCTACTTTCCACCTCTACAGATGTGCTTTTTCTAAAAATCGTTTTTATAAACAGAATCATATAACATATGATCTTTTGTATCTGGCTCCTGCCACTTAGAACAATGTTTTTGAGATTCACACATCCAGTTTGCCATTCCTTTTTATTGCTGAATAATATTTCATTATATGGATTTACCACGTTATATATCGTATTTTATTGTAAAATGTCTCCAACTCATTTTGGAAGTAAGTGAGTATTAATGATACACAAGTGGATAAACAGGCTTCCTTTCAAGGGCTTCCTTTCAAGATCTTCCTTTGGCCAGGCGCAGCGGCTCATGCCTGTAATCCTAGCACTCTAGGAGGCTGAGGCGGGAGGATTGCCTGAGCTCAGGAGTTCAAGACAAACCCGAGCAAGAGGGAGAACCATCTTTACTAAAAATGGGAAAAGTAGGTGAGCATTGTGGCGGGCACCTGTAGTCCCAGCTACTTGGAAGGCTGAGGCAGAAGGATCACCTGAACCCAGGAGGTTGCTATGAACTAGGCTGATGCCCTGGTACTCTAGCCTGGGACAAGAGAGTTAGACTTTGTCTCAAAAAGCAAGAAAACAAACCAAAAAAGTTTCTTTCTCTATCCCTGGAGAGATTCTGATTTTGTCAGAGATACTAGGATCAGGTTGTAAGCACTAGACTGTAAAAAGTCCTTGATAATCTTCAGGATTTTGTCCAACCCAGAGATCCTGAAATTCTATAAATAAGACCTGAACTCTTGACCTCCTTAAGGATAGAGCCACATCTAACCTTTATGACCTGTTCATCTTCTATCTTATACAAACTTAATCAGGAAGAGGGTTTTGTTTAAAGCTAAACCACTGGAGGTATGAGTACAAGCAGGAGAACTATCTTATTCTGAAATTGGCAGGTACTGCCCCAGCTAAAAATAATAATCAGAGCACCAAAGTTTATTAAGAGTTTTCTATGTACTGAGCCCTGAGGGTTAGAGAAGTTAAAGAACTTGGCCTAAGTCTCAGGAAGGTGGTGGAGCCAGGGTGAAGGCCCAAATTATGACCCAGAGCCAGCTCTTGATCCTATCCTGCTTAAATGTGGCAGTATATTCAAACTGCCCTTGAAAAATGGGAGTCTTAGCCTCCAGAGTCAGTAAAATGGCAAGTATATTTCAATGGAAATTTTAATTTTTCTGTTTTATGCAAGGTCAATCATTAGGGAAAATAAAGGGTTTGGATTCCAGTTTGAATTTGCTTTAGCGGGGAATTTGTTTTTTAAGGAAGTAAACTTAGCTTTTTCACAGTTAAGGAAAAACATTTTAGAGTGGGTTCATGATTCAGCAAATTAATATAGTTCATTCCAGTTTTAGTTCAGTAATAGTTCAGTTCGAGCAGCTGGGTCAGCAAGTTTCAGAGAAGTGGGTGTGCCTTCCTCCACCTCTGCCGGGACTCACTGAGGAGAAAACCAAGGCACCGGCCAGCCAGGCCTGTCAAGTAAGGACTGGGTTTGCTGCCGCCTCTCTGCTCCCTGCACTTTCCCTCAGCGCCCTCAGTTCTGTCACCCAGCCCAGCTGGGGAACTTACAAAGGGAAGATCCAGCCCTGTCCCCTACCTGCCAAGTCTCCAAACAATAGATAGGTCATGGTGAGAGCAGGGTCCGCCTCTGATATTCCTCCCAGGAAAACAAGCTTTCCTTGTTTTCCCAGATGTTGAGTGTTTGGGTTGTAGGATTACTTAAACATTATTGTTGAGTGATTTGGGAGCCAGAGCGAGGACTGGGCTGTGTCCCTAGAGTCCTTCTTTCCAGGAAATGACAATGTTTTGACTTTCACCTGTCACTGGTCATTGATCTGTGTTTCCATAGACATTTAGAGCAGAACAAAAACATAGGGCATAGAAACTGCCATCTGATGACAACAGAATGCACAAATTTGCTTGGTAATCCCTAAAAAATGTTTTATTCTCTAGTCTTTAGGGAAAAAATTATTTCCCCTTGAGACATGGGATTCACGAATGCCTCGCAGAGCCAGAATTAAGCTAGAGAAGTTTTATGAGTGTTCTAAAGTTGTATAATAAATGTTATCAGATTCTCAAAGAGACTTGTGATCCAAACCCATTAAAACCTTCTTTTAAAAACCATATACTACTAGCCTATCAAGAGGTGACTGTCATTGCAGTTATCTACTCTACTCTTGAATTTTCTACTATAACAAATATCCTCTTTCAGACATACAAAGTATTTCTAAGTCCTAGAACAGCCTGTCGTAGTAAAATTCAAAAATGTGGCTATTTCTTAAGAACATGTTGAAATATTCCTGACCCGGGAAAGTTAACCCCTCACACATCCTTACTAAGAGACCAGAAATAATGTTAGGATAGCTTTGCAAATGAAGACTTTACAGATTGGCCCCAAACAAGCCAATTCTCAATGTTGAAGTATACTTACCCTCTCCTGACCCACCTCAGTGCCCTATGTCCAAGAATCCCTGGGCTTTATACCTGGAAGCAACTTTTAAGAACCCTAAAAATTCCTAAACTGGGCTCCTCCCTGCCCCAGGTTCCTCAGGAGCCATATCTGACTTTTATACTAGACGTTGGCATAAGATTTCATTTTTTAAAAAAAGGATTCTACAAGGAAAATAAGAATAACAAAAAGCCATTGACTGAAGACAACTCCTCTATTTTATACATCCAAATAAAACAAAACAAAAAATGTGCAGCCCAAAGGAAATGAGTTACTTGCCTGAGGTTACATAGTTCGGGGCTTTGTCATGCCCACCCTGAGCCACTAGGGCATTGTTCATTCCCTTTCAGAAGCTGGCGGGGCTTCCAATCCAGCAGAAACCAGCTCAGGCGCCACATGGTCTCCTGCCCTGTGGCCCCTCTGAGGTGCTGGTACCTGCCACCTTTCCCACAAAGTACACACCTGGTCTCACCTTATCAACATAGTTGGCGATCTCCATGAGCTTGTGTTTGGTGGCATCCTGGTCTCGTCGATTCTTCTGAAACTAAATGGGACAGGCAGAACCAGGTGAGATCCCAGAACCTCTTACAGGACCTTTCCTATGCCCCATTCCTTGTCTTCGAATGTGTTCTTATTTAATTCTGTCTTCTATGAGCAGCCATTTTTATGGAACTAGCTTCCCTACCACAGTGACAGCTCATGGAGAATAGGACCTGGTCACATCCATATCTTGGTATCTATCCCAGCTACTAGATCGGTGCAGGGTGTACATTAGGCATACAATAATTGCATAACGAATTGAACTGTCCTCCTCTAACCCTTGGAGGGTTATCCAGATACCATATCTTAGTATCTATCCCATCTACTAGCTCCGTGTAGGGCATACAGTAGGCATGCAATAATTGCATAATGCATTGAATTGTCCTCCTCTAACCCTTGAAATAAATCTTAGTCTCTTGCATCCCAAATTGTTGGACCCAAAATGGGGTCCAGCCACGATAGCCGCCCCCAAGGAATAGTCACCAGACTCGGGTCGATGCAAAAGCAAGAGGCGAGTTTATTGCTGACGCATCAGGGTCCCTCAGCCGCTCGGGAAGAAGGACCTCGATTGGCTGTTACAGGCTAATTTATAGGGAAACATTAGGGGGCGGAGAGAAGGTATAGGGGAGTGGGTATGTGGGGAGTTCTGATAGGAGGATTTGAGTGGGGAGCTTGGCGCGGGCGGGAAAGCGGAAGGCAGAGAGGGGGTGAAACCCTAGGGGCGGGAAAGTCCGGGGAATAAGGCTGCTTCTGATTGGGTGATTTTAGACAAAGCTACTGGGTTCTTGGCGCGCGCGAACAGGGAAGGAGGAAGGAGGAAGGGGGAAGGGCGGCGGCAGCTACGGGAAAGCTCTTTAGGGTGGAAAGGTTCCTTCATTCCTCCTTTTTTTTTTTTTAAGATGTAAATCTCCATGCTTCAGCCCTGCGTGGACCAGTCAGCTTCCGGGATGTGACTGGAGCAAGGCTTGTCGTTTTCATTTAGTCTGCCTTTTTTAGGCGGGGGCAGGTTCTTCTCCGGTTTTACGGTAGGTTTTATTTTGTTGCAATGCATTTACTGTAGGTTGGTTTCCTGGCATATTTTTTTCCCACTTTTCTAGTTGCCTTATACAGAGGTTTAGTCAAGATGGCAAAGTTGGGGGTCCAAGGACAACAGAAACTAACTGCGTCTAGGAATTTTTAAACTTGTCTTTGGCTTGTGGAGGTGGGGTCTCTTTTCTGAGACGCATATTTATATTACATTTTTTGGCTAGTCTCTTAGTTCCATTTAACAGCTTAATTTACTAAAACAGTTATGACTTATTTTATAAGTTGACAGTACAGACAAGGTTGGGATCTAATACAGGTGGGCCACAGCCTTTTTTTTTTTTCTTTGAATTATTTTTTTCTCTCCAATTTTTCTTTTTATTAAAGATAAATTACAGTAGAACTAGCTTAGTTATTAAAATAATCTGGACCTCAGTATACTGATTATTTGCATAAAGTGCAGTAAGAATTATTAATTATATAGACATTTTGGCTTTGCTGGAACTTTTTATAAGGAATTTTTTAGGCC
>CAUYQV010122640.1:0-14288 GCA_963574575.1 Galagoides demidoff | reverse complement strand
ACTAGAATATAAATGTTTTGATACAATGACTAAGCAAATGACATGAAATTTATGTTAACCAGCTTGATGAAAGTATTTCAAATTGTATATGAAAACAGTACAATGTACCCCATGTTTGCATTAATGTATACAGCTATCATTTAATAAAAAAAAATATTTTCCAGCTCCATCCATGTAAAGATTAAGGAGGTAAAGTCTCCATCTTTCTTTAGGTTTGGATAGTATTCCATGGTGTATATATACCACAATTTATTAATCCATTTGTGGGTTATTGGGCACTTGGGCTTCTTCCATGACTTAGCAATTATGAGTTGAACTGCAATAAACATACTGGTGAAAATATCTTTGTTGTAGTGTGATTTTTGGTCTTCTGGATATATACCTAGTAGAGGAATTATAGGATCAAATGGCAGATCTGTTTTTAGTTCTCTGAGTGTTCTCCAGATATCTAAATTTAGAATATAAATATCTTAGCACAATAACTAAGAAAATGACATGAAAGCTTGGTGTTTAATGAAAATATTTCAAATTGTATATAAAAACAGCACACTGCACCCCATGACAGTATTAATGTACACAGCTATGATTTAATAAATAAATATGCATATAAGAAATAAATAAAAATGAATAAAATAAAAAAAAATTATTGGATTTAAGCATTTATAGACTTTGTTTTAAATTTCACTAATATGCCACCTTTCCCAATATTTCTACACTAATTTAATATTTTCTTGATTTGGTGAAATGCTACACTGTTCCTTTTTGTGTGGTTCCTCACATTATATAGCTTTATACACCAGAATGCCATTATATCTTGATAGTCTGAGGCTAACCAAGTCTGGACAATGTGTTTGAAAGAAAATCAACAATTCTGGAGTATTAAACTAGAGAATATTTAGGGAAACAATATTTTTTTCTTAAAATGAGAAGCAGAAGTCATGTGGAGAAATATGAATAACTTTAAATGCATCAAATTTTTTATACCTTAATTTATAACATAAGACTTAAAAAGATAAGAGCAAAGTACATTTTGAGAAAAGATTTTTCTATAATATCTAATCAACAAATTTGAGTATCGGTGGCGCCTGTGGCTCAATCGGCTAAGGCGCCAGCCATGTACACCTAAGGTGGCGGGTTCGAATCCCCAGCCCGGGCCCGCCAAACAACAATAGTGGCTGCAACCAAAAAATAGCCAGGCGTTGTGGTGGGCGCCTGTGGTCCCAGCTACTTGGGAGGCGGAGGCAGGAGACTCGCTTGAGCCCAGAAGTTGGAGGTTGCTATGAGCTGTAATGCCATGGCACTCTACCCAGGGGGATAGCTTGAGGCTCTGTCTCAAAAAAAAAAAAAAACAAATTTGAGTATCAAGAAAGAGTAAATAGGTAGAGGCAGAGCATGATGCAGATGGGCTTGATGTTTAGCTCAGCTCTCCTGGAACAACAGGTAAGAGTGAGTGGGCTATATTATTCCCAACGTGGAATATTGGGGTGGACAGGCAGTTCAGGGTGTAGAGCGAAGTGGCAGATTGCTGGACTTGGAGTGTAATCCAGAGCTGTGTAAACTGCCAGGAAAATTTCTGTGCTGCTGCTCATGTGGGAAGTTGTGGTGGCAACAACCAGCCCCAAACCCTCAACCCCCCACAGACGATTACAATCCCCAGTTCCTGGGGAAACTAGATGTTGTGTGGAAAGACTGGTGAAGTGTGGACTCCTGAGTGGAAATTGGCAGCCAGATAGGGCTGCCATCAGGAGCAACACTGCCAGGGTTAGGTTGCAGGAGAGAAACTCAGATGGGAGTTTCTTCTGAGATAGGAAGCAGACATGTTTTGAAATTTAGGAAATGGCGACTACCACAATCATCTTTCCACAAAGGCCAAGTGCAATGAGTTGATTATCAACTGCAGGCAGGCATCCTACGCCATAGCAGGCCCAGGATATCCCATACTTCACTGGAACTGTTGCAGGGAGAATTGGTGAAACCTCCCTATAAAGATTTTTTGAGATCGGTGGAACCAACAGTTCGGCAGAGTCTAAGCACCAAGCGGGTAACCAGGCAACCACTAACATCATTGTAAGCTAGGAATCAGGTATAAGCCTGGGAACCACTCACAACACTATCTGGTGTCCATAAAGTATATTGCAAAGTAAATATATTCCTACTAAAATTGATCCCTATGGCATACATGGTTTTATATAATCATATATTTAATTATATATAATAATTATAATTATAATATAATGATATATTATATTACATAATAAATAATATATATTACATATTGTGTAATATATTATATAATGTATTATAATATATATTATTATATATATGTATATGTATATATATGAATAATGTTTTTGTTCTTGGTGACTTTTTTTCTTTGTTTGTTCTTTCTGCTCTTTTAGGTTTTTTCCTTTTCTTTCTTGTAGGGGTTATTGTTAATTTTTTTAAAAAAATTATTATTAATATTAATACTTTTTTTTCTCTTCTTTTCTTATGGTTTCTGAGGATACTTACATCAGGCTGTTTGAGGTTTTTTTTTTTCAATTTTTTTGGATTTTTTTGTCTGTTTATTTTTTTTGATTGTGCATCTGTGTGCTTCTGTGTCTCATTGCTCTTTTGCTTATTTCTTCATTTTTTTTCAACATGTCTTGTGTTTTGCTAAATCCTCAGGTTGGCTATTTTCCCTAACCCAAATTTATACATTCAACAAGAATAAGTTGGAGTGGGGTATGATGGCTGACTGGAGCCAGCTTTAAACAGAAGCTCCAGTTCAGAGGGAGAGATGATGGCCAGAAAGAACCCAACAAAGCCAAAGGGTGGGAGCCAAGCAGAGAGAAGAGATAGATAATTGCATTTTTTCTCTGCAGAAGCAAGCTGTGACTCCAAGGAAACAAATTTCAGGTATATAACTCATCCTGAAGAGGATGTGTGTCCATCCCCTCTCCTAAAATTTTTGCTTGCTTGCTTGGAATCTCTACTAGTTAGTGGTGTACTGAGGTTCTCTTCTCTCACCCCACCAGAGAGACTTGCTGGAAGCTGGGACTCCTTCTCCAGAGAGTCCCTGCTGTGAGCCTGTGAATTCTCTTGTCTCACAGGAAATGTGAACAAATATTTTCCAGTCCACCCTTCTGCCCTTGCCTGGTGGTCTAGAAGTCAACCACCTGCAGAGAACAGAATGTCCAAATTTCTTAACTAGGACTGGGCATCACATGGATAGTAGCAGTACAGCTACGGTCTATCTGGGAATCTGGTAGCAGTGCAGAAAGGCACATAGTGGAAGGTGTGTAGCCTATCTCTAAGAAAGTGCAACTCAGCAGTGGGAAGAAGCTTGGGTCTCCGCATGAAGGGTGGAGACTCTGGAACCGTTCAGGTGCAGGAACACAAGTGGAAACACCTCCCACCCAGCATCAGCATAAATCAAGCAATCCCACTAGTGTTTTATTTTATAGAGTTACCACCACAACACTGTGGACTGCCATAGGGAACCAGAACTCACCCTATAGGGATACCAGAGCTGCAGAGCAGTGGGAGCAAAGGTGCGGTGACTGAGGGAGAAATACATTTGCTTTCTTGATATGCTCAGGTTTAGGTTGAGCTCAGATGGAACACTTGTCAGTTGTAATTCAGTACCTGCGGCAGGCAGGCTACAGCTCCCCCTGCTGGCTGGTGGCAGAGGGTGGTGGCCAGGCCAAGGAGGCATTGATTTTACTTTGACTCTGGTAGGTGCACAGCCCTAGCAT
Organism: Galagoides demidoff; assembly: GCA_963574575.1. Classification (NCBI taxonomy): domain Eukaryota; kingdom Metazoa; phylum Chordata; class Mammalia; order Primates; family Galagidae; genus Galagoides; species Galagoides demidoff. The sequence continues at coordinate 10,551 of CAUYQV010122640.1, read as the reverse complement.
ATTTGATTATTGTACAGAACTGGGCCTCAGAGACTGGGTTAACAGTGACTAGTGGTGATGGGGTTATCAGAGACCAGTGGTGAAGGAGGTGCAAGGTGAGGAAAGAAGCATCAGACCCCTTGGCCCAAACCTTCTACTGGATGGGCCTTTCAGACTCCATGGAGCACTGGAGGGAGCCACACTTGAGCTTCCAGAAGACCCCTGCTATCTAGTTGCTAGAGACCTTTTGACTACTCCCACTAGAGAGTGGGTGCTGACTGGGACAATTGTTTTGGAATGCTTGAACTGGACAAATCACCTGAGGAACCTCCAAGGTGGGACCCTGGTTCTGTTTTACTGCGAGGGTTGATTTTTCTCTTCCAGTTGTTTCCTGTAGGGGGTGGGATGTCTTAGTTGCTTGTACTTCTCCACAGCTGAAACTTCAACCCAGAGTCACTGATTTACTAGGATTGGACAGAGATCAGCTGAATATAAGACAGAGCCACTTACCGTACCAAACCAAGGAGGTCTTCAGAGTCTCAGGCTGAAGTACTGTATGGGTCCCTTGGAAAGCTGTTGGGGGAAAGCTGTGACTAGTCACCATTCCCAGCTCATTGGCAAAGGGCTGGTAAACCACAACCCCAGAAGCCCAAAATCTGTTTTCCCCGTACCTGCTCACTGAGCCAAATGGAGAATAACAATCATGGTGAGAAGTCAGTGGAAAACTTCCAGCAACATGTATAATCAGAGTAGATCAAGTCCCCCAAGGAAGACAAACCAGCCACACTAGAGGATCCCATTCATAAACAAATGGCTGAGATGTCAGAAATCGAGTTGAGAATTTGGATGGCAACTAAGATTAACAGAATGGAAGAAAGTTGGAGTTAGAAAGTCTAGGAAGTTCAAAAGTTGTGTCAAGAATTCAATGAATTAAAAAATAAAATCACCAAAGATTATGACACATTGAGAAAAGGAATTGCAGGCTTACAAGATATGAGAAATACAGTAGAATTCCTCAGTAACAGAATGGAGCAGGCAGAAGAAAGGATTTCTGACATCCAAGACAAAGATTTTGAACACTCCTGAACACTCAGAGAGGAAGAGAAGTGGAGAGCAAAAATGGATTATTCTCTCAGAGAGCTTAGGGATAATTTGAAAAAAACAAATATTCACCTTATAGGAATTCCTGAAGGGTATAAAGTTGCTTCAAAAGACCCAGATACTCAACTCCAGGAGATAATTGAGGAGTACCTCACAAATATTGCAAAACATTCTGAAATTCAGACAGCAGACATTTTCAGAACCCCAGCAGGACTCAAACCAAATAAAGCATCTCACAGACATATTTTAATTAACTTCACCAAAACTAACATGAAGGAGAAAATACTGCAGGCAGCCAGCTATAAGAAAATCATAACCTACAAGCAGCCAGACCTAAGAAAACCATAATCTACAAGGGGAAGACTGTTAGAATGAGTGCAGAAGTCTGTGCTAAAACATTTCAAGATAGAGTAGGGTGGTCATATAACTTCAACCTCCTAAAACAAAACAATTTTCAACCCAGGATTCTCCATTCAGCTAAACTGAGTTTTATTTATGATGGGGAAGTTAAATACTTTAATGACATTTGCATGCTTATGAAATTTGCCAAAAGTAAACCAGATCTCCAAGGTATTCTCAGACCCATCCTCCACAATGACCAGCACAATGCTTTACCACCAAAGCAAACTCACTCAGAAATGTTTGATCAAATCCCAACTTCCATAGTGGTGAAAGGATGAAAAATGTCCACCGGACTTTTGAAAAATTTGACACTCAAAATACTACCAGGCTTATCACTACTCTAAATTAATGTGTAGACTGAATTGTCCTCCAAGGAGGCATAGGCCGGCTCACTGGATATATAAACTCAGGCCAGATATCTGCTGAATACAAGAATCTTTTCTTACCTTAAAAGATAAATATAGACTCAGGGTGAAGAGATGGTCATCTGTAATTCAGGCAAATGGAAATCAAAAAAAGCAAGTGTTATAATTTTTTTTATTAAATCATAGTTGTGTACATTAATGTGGTCATGGGGTACAGTGTGCTGCTTTTATATACAATTTGAAATATTTTCCCCAAACTGGTTAACATAGCCTTCATGGCATTTTCTTAGTTATTGTGTTAAAACATTTATATTCTACATTTAGAAAGATTCACCCTTGTAATATGGACCATAGGTGTGGTCCCATCAATTCAATCACCCTCCCTCCACCCATCTTTCCCCCTACCCTGCCATCCCTCTCCCCCATCCCCATATTCTTGGACTATAATTGGGCAATCAAAGCTATAGATGAGTTTCATAGTAGGGCTGAGTACATTGGATACTTTTTCTTCCATTCATGAGATATTTTGCTAAGAAGAATATGTTCCAGCTCCATCCACATAAACATGAAGGAGGTAAAGTCTCCATATTTCTTTATGGCTGCATAATATTCCATGCTATACATATACCAACATTTATTGATCCATTCGTGGATCGATGGGCACTTGGGCTTCTTCCATGACCTAGCACTTATGAATTGGGCTGAAATAAACATTCTGGTACAAATATATTTGTTGTAATGTGATTTTTGGTCTTCTGGATATATACCTAGTAGAGGAATTGCAGGGTCAAATGGCAGATCTATTTTTAGTTCTCTAAGTGTTCTCCAAACATCTTTCTAAAAGTTACATATTAGTTTTCATTCCCACAAGCAGTGTAAAAGTGTTCCCCTTTCTCTACATCAACGCCAGCATCTCTGCTTTAGGGATTTTGTGATGGGGGGGTAATCTTACTGGAGTTAGATGATATCTCAAAGTAGTTTTGATTGGTATTTCTCTGATGATTAATGATAATTAGCATTCTTTCATATGTCTGTAGGCCATGCACCTGTCTTCTTCAGAGAAGTTTCTCTTCAAGTCCCTTGTCCACCCTGAGATGGGATCACTTGTCCTTTTCTTTCTAATATGCTTGAGTTCTCTGTGGATTCTGGTTATTAAACCTTTGTCAGAGACATAACCTACAAATATCTTCTCCAATTCTGAGGGCTGTCTGCTTGCTTTACTTACTGGGTTCTTGGCTGTGAAGAAGCTTTTTAGTTTGATCAGGTCCCAGTAGTGTATTTTTGATGTTGCTTTGATTGCCCATGGGGTCCTTCTAATAAAATTTTCACCTAGGCTGATTTCTCCAAGTGTTTTCCATACACTTTCTTCTAGTATTTTTATAGTTTCGTGCCTTAAATATAAATAGTTAACCCAATGAGAATCTATCTTAGTTAGTGGTGAAAGATGTGGGTCCAGTTTCAATCTCCTACAGGTTGCCAGCAAGTTTGCCCAGCACCATTTATTAAACAGGGAATGTTTTCCCCACTCAATGTTATTAACTGGCTTGTCAAAGATCAGATAATGGTAAGTAACCGGATTCATCTCTTGGTTCTCTGTTCTGTTCCATGCATCTCCCTCTCTGTTTTTGTGCCAGTACCATGTTGTTTTGATCACTATCAATTTATAGTATAGTCTGAGGTCTGGTAGCATGATTACTCCTACTTTGTTTTTATTTCTGAGTAACATCCTGACTATTTGAGGTTTTTTCTGAATCCATATAAACTGAAGTATTATTTTTTCTAGATCTTTAAAGTATCAGTCCTGCTTTAATAGTGATTGCAGTAAAATTATGTATTGCTTTTGGTAGGATGGACATTTTAACAATGTTTAGTCTTCCCAGCCATGAGAATGGTATGTTTTTCAAATTTTTAACATTTTCAGCTTTACTTTTCTTACATATTCATAGTTCTCTTTATAGAGATCTTTCACATTCTATGCTAGGGAAAATACCAAATATTTCATCTTCTTTGGCACTACTGTGAAAGGAATGGAGTCCTTGACTGTTTTTTTCACCTTGACTATTATTGTTATATATGAAGGCTACAGATTTATGAGTGTTGATTTTGTAGTCTGAGATGCTGTTATACTCTTTGATCACTTCTAAGAGTTTTGCAGTAGAATCTGGTGTTTTCCAGATATACAATCATATCATCTGTGAACAGTGAATGTTTGGTCTCTTCTAACCCTATATGGATACCCTTGATTGCCTTTTCTTCCATAATTGTGATGGCTAAGACTTCCATTACAATGTTAAAGAGCAGTGGAGACAATGTGTAAACTTGCCTGGTTCCTGACACGAGTGGAAATGATTTCAATTTAATTCCATTCAATACGATATTGGCTGTAGGTTTGCTGTAGATAGTCTCTATCAGCTTAAGAAATGTCCCTTCTGTACCAATTTTCTTAAGTGTTCTGATCATGAAGGAGTGATGGATATTACCAAAAGCTTTTTCTGCATCAAATGACAGAATCATATGATCTTTGTTTTTTAATTTATTTATGTGATGAATTATATTTATGGATTTACATATGTTGAACCACCCTTGGGACCCTGGGAAAAAACCTACTCGGTCGTGGTGTATAATTTGTTTGATCTATTGCTGAATTCTGTTTGTTAGAATTTTCTTGAATATTTTTGCATCAATGTTCATTATTGATATTGGTCTATAATTTTCTTTTCTTATTGAGTCTTTTCCTGGATTGGAGATTAAGGTGATGTTTGCTTCATAGAATGTGTTGGGTAATATTCCTTCTTTTTGTATATTTTAGAAAATGTTAAGTAACATAGGTACTAGTTCCTCTTTAAAGGTTTGGTAGAATTCTGATATGAAACCTGCTTATCCTGGGTTTTTCTTTTTAGGGAGATATTGTATAGCCGATGTTATTTCAGAACTTGATAGAAGCCTATTCAACATTTCCACTTCCTTCTTGCTAAGTCTTGGAAGGTGGCGTGCTTTTAAGCATTAGTCAATTTCCATCATATTTTCATATTTCTGAGAATAAATTTTCTTGTAATATTCATTAAGGATTTTTTGAATTTCTAAGGGGTCTGTTGTTATTTTGTCTTTACCATTTCTGTTTGATGAAATTAGCAATTTTACTCTTTTTCTCTTGGTTAGGTTGACCAAGGTTTATCTATTTTATTGACTTTTTCAAAACACCAACTTTTTGATTTATTGATCTGTTGTATAATCCTTTTGTTTTCAATTTCATTTAATTCTGCTCTATTTTTGGTTATTTCTTTTCTTCTGCTGGATGTGGGATTGGAATGTTCTTCCTTTTCCACTTACTTGAGAAGTCCTACCAAGTTGTTAACTTCTTCGCTCCATTCTCTTGAAGAAGGCTTGCAATGCTATAAATTTGCCTTTTAGAACTGCCTCAGCAGTATCCCAGAGGTTCTGATAATATGTGTCTTCATTATTGTTTTGCTCCAAAAATTGGTTAATTTCCTTCTTAATCTCATCTCTGACCCACCTATTATTTAGCATAAGGTTATTTAGCTTCCATGTTTTTGTATGAGTCTGCAGATTCCTGTTGTTACTGAGTTCAACTTTTATTTCATGATGGTCCAAGAAGATACAAGGAATAATTTCTATTCTTTTAAATTTGCTGAGGTTAGACTTGTGACCTAAGATGTGATCAATTTTGGAGTATTGTCTGTGGAATGATGAGAAAAATGTGTATTCAGTTTTGTTAGGATGAAATGTTCTGAAGATGTCTGTTAAATCCAAATGTTGGATGATTAAGTTTAAATCTAAAATTTCTTTGCTTAGCTTCTTATTGGAGGATCTATCCAACACTACCAAGGTAGTGTTGAAGTCTCTGACTATGATAGTGCTGGAATAAATCAAGTTGTTCATGCCTGTTAGAATGTCTCTTATAAATTGAGGTGCATTCTAGTTGGGTGCATAAATATTAATAATTGAAATCTCACCATATTGAGTATTACCCTTAATACTTAAAGTGACCATCCTTGTCCTTGCTTACTTTTGTTGGTTTAAAGCCTATTGTATCTGCGAATAAAATTGCAAAACCTGATTTTTTTCTGCTTTCTATGTGCCTGGAATGTAGATGACCATCCTTTCACACTGAGTCTATATTTATCTTTTAATGTAAGATGAAATTCTTGTATGCAACAGATATCTGGCCTGAGTTTTTGTATCCAGTCATTCAACCTGTGCCTATTTAGAGGACAATTTAAGTCATTCATATTGATTGAGAATATTGATAAGCCTGGTAAAATTTAGGGTATCAAGTTTTTTGAAAGTCCAGTGGACTTTTTTAATACTTTCACCACTGTGGAAGTTGGAATTTGATCAAAAGTTTCTGAGTAAATTGACTTTTGTGATGGAGGATTGCACTGGCCATTCTGTGGGATAGGTCTGAGAATTTACTGGAGAGCTGGTTTAGTTATGGAACATTTCTTCATCATGTGAATGTCATTAAAGTGTTTAATTTCTCCATAATAGATGAAACTCAGTTTAGCTGGTTACAGGATCCTGGGTTGAATGTTGTTTTGTTTTAGGATATTAAAAGTCAATGACCACCCTCTTCTAGGCTGAAAGTTTTCAGCCGAGAGATCTGCAGTCACTCTGATATTTTTCCCTTTATAGGTTATGGTTTTCTTAAATCTGGCTGCTTTTAGAATTTTCTCTTTCATATTAACTTTAGTGAAGTTAATTATGATGTGCCTGGGGGATGCCTTGTTCGGGTTGAGTTGTGCTAGGGTTCTGAAACTGTCTGCTATCTGAATTTCAGAATATCTTGGCATATCTGGAAAGTTCTCTTGCATTGTTTCATGAAGAAGAGCCTCTGTGTTTTGTGAAGCAACTTCGTTACCTTCAGTGATTCCTATAAAGGGAATATTAGTTTTCTTTGAATTATCCCAGAGTGCTCTAAGAGAACGATCCATTTTTCTATTCCTTTTTGAGAACTTGGGTGCATTCAAAAGCTTTGTCTTCAATGTCAGAGATTCTTTCTTCTGCCTCGTCAATTATGTTATTGAGAGATTCTCCAATATTTTTCAAATCTTTGAGGGCTTCTAACTCTTGCCTCAGTGTACCATAATCTTTGGTCATTTTCTTTGACATTGCTGAATTCTTGAGACAACTTTTGAATAATTTGAAATTCTGATCACCTCCTTTCCTCCATTCTGTTGATCTTATTTGCTATCCAGACTCTGACCTCAATTTCTGACATCTTAGACATCTGTTTATGGATGAGGTCTCCAGTTGCATCTGCCATGTCCTTCCTTGGGGGGCGTTGATCTACTATGGTTATTCATGTTACGGGAGATTTTCCACTAATTCCACCCCATGCTGAATTTAGACTATTTGGCTTTTCCCCCAGAGCTTTGCCAAGGACCCATACAGTGTTACGACCTAAGAAACTGGGGGCCTGCTTGGTGTGGTGGGGCTCAGTGTCTCTGTCTTGTTTTTAACTGATCTCTGTTCTACCCTAGTAAATCAATTACTCTGGGTTGAAGTCTCAGCTGTGGAGAAATATCAGTGATGAAGTCACCCCGCCCCCGCAGGCAACAATTGGGAAAGGAAAATCACACCGTCCCACAACCACACACCCAGGGTATGACTTTGGATAGTTCTCGGGTAATTAGCCCAATTTAAGAGATCCAAATCAGGTTTTCCAGTCAGCACTTATCTCAAGTGGGGGAGTTCAAAAGGTCTCTGGCAACTAGACAGCAGGGGTCTGCTGGCAGCTCAGGTATCACTCACTCCAGTGCTCTGTGAGGTCAGAAGAACCTACCCAGAAAATAAATTAGTCTGGGAAGGTTGATGCCTCCTTTCCCACCTTGGACCTTTGTCACACCCAGTCACTAGTAACCCCACAGTGTTGTGACCCAGTTGTCCAGTAAGCAAGTGTGGCAGGGCTTTATGTCTGTCAGAGTCAAAGTAAAGACAATGCCTCCTCCACTTGGTTACCACTCTTTGTCACCAGCCAGCAGAGGGAGCTGAAGCCTGTCTGTCTCAAGCCCTCAATGGCAGCTGGAGAATGTTTCACCTGAAGTCAATCTAGACCTGGAATTTGTTTCCTTGGGGTTATGGCTTGCCTTGCCAGGTAAGACGTGCATTTATCTGTCTCTTCTCTCATCTGGGCTCTCCTCCTTCAGCTTCATTGGGTTCTTTCTGGCTGTTATCTCTCCTACTGGACTGGAGTTTTTGTTGAAAACTTGCTCCAGTCATCCCTCATCCCCTGTTCCCCCATATTCTTATCGAATGTGAAATTTGGAGTTAGGGAAAATAACCAACCTGAGGATTTAGCAAAGTACAGAACACATTGAAACCAAAGAAACAAATAAACAGACAACAATGCTACAAGACACACAAACACACATATGCACAGACAATCAGAAACAAGTAAACAAACAGACAAAAAAAAAAAAACTCTATTGGTCTGATGTATGCACTCTCAGTAACCATAAGAAGGGAAGGAGAAGAAGAGTGAAGAGATAAGGAAAAATGGTATTAATAATAAAATAAAGAATTTAAAAAAACCCAATACCTCCTACAAGGAATGGATGAAAAAAGAAAAGAGAAAAACAATAAAAGGGAATCTTTGCTGACTGGTTGCACAAATTTTCCCTAAAACAGTTCCTGTAAAGTTTGGGCTGTTTTGAACGAGCTTCAGGTGCAGGATGACTGCCTGCAGGTGAGATTAAACTCACCACTCCTAGTCCATACTATGTGGTGCTATTGGAGACATCATTTTTGGAGTTTCACGATATGTCTACTTCCTGACTGGCCTCCCAGCCTTAGCTGTCCTGTTCCAGATGGCACCCCTATCTGCCCTCCAATTTCAGCACAAGAGTCCATGCTTCACCAGATTATTCACTCAACTCTTAGTTTCCCCTCCAACTAGAAATTATAATCTTCTGTGAGGAGGGGGGTGGAGTACAAAAGTGTTTCCAGCCTCTGCGAAGGAGGGGCCATTCACTGCTGTTGCCCATGGACTCAGCACAGAACACAAAAGAGTTTCCAGCCTTCGTGAGGGAGAGGCTGGTTCCCACCAATGCCTGTGGATTCAGTGCAGAGCACAAAAGAGTTTTCAGCATCTGTGAGGGAGTGGCAGGTCACTGCCAAGGCCCTCAGACCCAGCACAGAGAACCTTTTGTTCTCTGAGCCTTCAGATTCTGTGAGGGAGGGGCCAGATGCTGCCAATGCCCACAGACTCAGCACAGAACACAAAAGAGTCTTCAGCCTCCATGAGGGAGGGTCCGTGAGGGAGTGGACACTTGCTGCTGATGCCCACGGACTCAGTGCAGAGCACAAAATTCTTCGACCTCTGCAAGGGGAGGGACCGGTAGCCACCTATGCCCATGGACTCAATGCAGAGCACAAAAGAGTCTTCAGCCTCTGCGAGGGGAGGGTTGGTCACCACCAATGCCTCCGGACTCAGTGAGGAGCACAAGAGAGACCTCAGCCTCCATGGGGGAGGGGCCAGTCACCACTGATGGGCACAGATTCAGCACGGAGCACAAAATACTTTTCCGTCTCTGTATGGGAGGGGTGGTTGCCATGGCTCGCTGTTTCAGGGCAGGGTCACAAAAAATTTTCTAAAATTACAGTGTGTGTCTGTTTTCTAACCAGGATCCTTTCCCCTCACTTTTCTGTCCAGATGCCTAGAGCACTGATGCTCCAAATGAGGTCCAAATGGCTCCCCTTTCTAGTCGTCAAATTCCACTCAGGAGTCCATGCCTCACCAGACTCTCTCCAAAATACCTAAACTCCCCATGAATTGGGAATAGTAGTCCTCTGTGCGGGGAGGGGTTGGTTGCTGCCACCACCTCAGGCCACCAGCCACTGTGGCTGGCGCCGCTTCAGTTGCGGCACCAAGTTTTCTCTGGCAGATACCACGGTTCTGGGTTACTATTCCAGTCCAGCAATCTACCTCTTTGCTGTACAGCCTGCCCTGCCTGTCTGTGCCAACACTCCACACAGGGAAAGATCCAACCCCTTCACTGTTACCTGAATCCCCAAAGAGAGTTGATCCAGAGATGCATCCCTTCTGGCATCTTGTTCTGCCCCCATGTCTTTTGTTTTTTCAAGACAGAATCTCCCTTTCTTGATCCTGGTAAAGTTCCCTGGTTTCATAGCTCACAGCAGCCTCAAACTCTGGGGCTCAAGCATTCCTCTTGCCTCACCCTCCTGAGTAGCTGGGGCCACAGGTGCCCTCCATGACTACTATTTTTTAGAGATGGGGTCTGGCTCTTTCTCAGGCTAGTCTTCAACAAGTGAGCTCAAGCAATCTCCCCACCTCCACCTCCCAGACTGCCAGGACTGTAGATGTGATCTGTACTCCATTGTGCATGACCCAGGTTTTCTTTTGCTAAAATGTGTATATATTTATTGGCACCCTATCTATATAACTATATTTATGTGTGTGTGTGTATTTGTTGGCTTTTGAGGGAATCTTTGAGTTCTAAATATTTTGTTTTAATGTCAAGGTGTTATAAATGTGCATATATTATTTGAACATATGATGTCATAGCTACACTCTTCTAGTTAGTTTTAAGAACAACTGATTGAATGATCTCTGTAATATCTGAACGTGTTAGCAGATGGAGTCCCACTAAATACCCTGCATGACCTCAACATTGAAAAGCTTATATGTGGGTACTTGGGCTTAAAGCCAAATACACAATAGCCA